>OMOU01067472.1:1521-16555 GCA_900312585.1 Malacocephalus occidentalis | reverse complement strand
CGAGAGAAGACACACTGCAGGTCGAGAGGAAGACGGCGAGGAGGAGGAGGAGGAGGAGGAGGAGGAAGAGGAGGAGGAGGAGGAGGAGGAGGAGGAGAGAGGCGGTGCGCCTCCTCAACCAGACGAATCCTCCGGACACGCAGACCTCTGGGTTGGAGCAGCAGGAGGAGCTGGCTGGCGGGCAGCTCCAGTTACCAGCACCACCACCACCAGCACCACCACCAACATTTTGCCATTTTGGTTTTTCTAATTGTCTTTGTAGGTTGCACACCTCAATCGCATGCATAGAGCTTTACACTGACACATTGTATTCCTGCTTTTCCGTAGTGAGGGTATATTTCGCGTGACATATACTGTACATATACTGTATAGAGGGGCTGTATATACAGTATATTTATGGTTTTTCAGGGTTCCTCCAACAGCAGGACACGTATGGTGGGACAGTGTTCTGTGTGTGTGTGTGTGTAGCGATGGCCGGTTTAACCTGTGGGCACCGCAAGTGTTGCAGCCTCACCCTGCAGCCCACAGAGTCTCGTCCGCTTGGCTCGGGCCAGGTGAGGCTGCATCAAACCAGCCACCAAACACACACGCACACACACACACACTCCACATAAGCCAACACCGAATAGAGGCTCCAAAAAACGAACCCAAACCGGACTCTCTACCAGGGCTGCCGTACAAAAGCAAACCCCAACCCCATTGTGCCCAAAGCTCCCCCCAGTGGGACCAGCCAACCCCGTGCGCCCCCCTCCATCGCCGGAGACCGGAGGCCCGACCGGAGGCTCCCTGACTGTGTGCGGTGACGGCCGGTTTAACCTGCGGGCATTGATTAGCCAATGCACCACAGGTGTGCAGCCTAGAGCCAGGTGAGGCTGTTTGAACCAGCCACCCACCACACAATATGGAATCCACATGAACGATGTGACTTTGATCGTTACATTAGCGTGTCTTTGACGTAACACTTAAGCTCCCTCGTTTTATTTCACCAGGTTGGACTATGAACACTGTAGAAGTGCAAGGGAAGTGCCTTCAGTGATGCTGTATGACAGGATGGTAAATGGTAAATGGATGCTTAAATGCTTAAATGTTTATGGGATTTAAGACACTTCAGTGTAACTTATTGACCGATGCGTGGATGTTGCAGTAGGTGTTGTGCATCCAGCAGTTGGACAACACTTTACGTCACTGTATGTGTATTACTGACAGTCAGCTTCATACAAAATTCAAATGAACTGATGCTTCAAAGAACCACAACTTCAATCTTTTTTCATTAGAATGCCAGGGAAAGACACTGATTAAAATGGTCCACCTGGTGGTATAATTGTCAGGTAACAATGATGCGGCAAAAAGGGAAAGGACCCAAATGCAGGCAGCAAAGTGAATTGAAACTAGGATCCTGCCATGGCACACGACTAAACACGATTCAATTGCACAACTGATTTTGATTCCACTGCCTAAGAACCACAACCAACGAGATAAGATGCTTGGTCAGAGCAAATAAAGAGAGGATGTGATGAAGATACTGTAAATGGAACCGCCAGATCCATTTATCATGGAAATAGCATAACGAGTATTCGCTTTTGGGCCCTGCAGATCCGTGTAAGGCAGTAATACTACTCCAGAACGTACCAGAACCCCGTGGGATCTGGTGCCACCGTTATATTAGTGTTGTTGCCTTTGGAATGTTTGCAGTGATCAAACTAGCTTCCCTGCAATGAGAGCCCCTCTCTTCAATCAATAAAAGCAGAACATCTAAAAGGTGCTTTTGAATGCAGTATCAATTATTTTGCACGTATATATATATCGAGTCACTATTGCTGGTATTTCAGGTCACTTCTCACTGTTAGTGCTAACATAGCTGGGGCTAATGCTAGAGTAGAAAGAGGAGGCACCATATGAGAAAGAGAGAGAGAGTGAGAGAGAGAGAGAGAGAGAGAGAGAGAGAGAATGGCTTCTCCCTCAGGCATTTTGTCTCATGACCCATACATGAAGAACTCTAGGAGGTGCTGAGTTGTTTGGTCATGTCCTCAATTCACATTCACATTCACGCACACAAACACACCCAGACACAGACACACACAAACACATACACGTGTACACACACACACAGACCCACACACCCCCTCCTCTACACTCTCACACACACACTCACACACATACACACCACGCTACACTCGCTCTCTCTCTCTCTCTCTCTCACACACACACACAAACACACAAACACACACATCTCCCCTCTACACACACAGAGCACAGTCAACTACTGTCATTATGCAGCGGAAATGGCAAGAGGGGTCAAGGTTCACCGCAGTATAATAGCTTTTGAGCGGTGTTGTGTTGCATCGATGGAAATGAACCTGTCACATTGTGGACAAATATACTCACTGCTGGTGTTGCTTACGAAGTTACAGACAACTGTACTGTACTACACACCAGGGCCACTGGAGTACGATGTATTTTCTTTATTTAGTTATCTCGTCGTACGCTGGCGTGATGTGTGATTGGGATTGATTTCTGCAAGCATGAACACACGGAGCTGCAGCCAATATCCCTGCATGTCGACCACACAGAGAGAGGTCATCATTTAGCAGTGTAGCAACCACCTAATGGCAGTTACTGCTGCCATTAGGAAAGGCTCAGAGTTGGTTGAATCGACACATATAGGCCATGGACAGAGCAGCTCTCCCGAGGTCTCCTAGCAGCACGGAGCTGGAGCTGCTGTCTTCAGGACACGGTTACCCTCCTTGACCTCCAAGATCCCTGCTCAGGTACCTCTCATCTGTTCCACCACACACACACACCACACATGTGTACACGCACGCACACACACACACAAACACACACACACACGTATACGGACACAACCGCAGGCACGCGTGCACGTCCACACACACACACACACGCAAACACACACATACACACAAAAGCATGCACATGCACACACACACACACACACACACACACACAGAGTCATTCTCTCACTGTCATTACACAGTGGATTTCTCCTATCTCTCCCTCTCAAAATCTCTTTCAATATCCAATATATCCCTCTCTGTCTCTATATATCTCTCTCGATATATATAATTCTCTCTCAATATATTTATCCATATCTCTCTCTCTCACTTTACTTCTCTCTCTTAATACATATCCATCTCTCTCAGTCCATATGTCCCCTCCCTCTCTCTCTCTCCCTCTCTCTTTCTCCCTCTCTCTTTGTCTCCCTCCCACTCTCTCTCTCTCCCCCTCACTCTCTCTCTCAATATATTGATACCCTCAATATCAATATCTTTCTCTATTTCTCATTGGCTTGCACCTCTTTAGCCTTCTCCAGGTTTCTATCCATCATTGGATTTTCCCCTCCCACTCCCTTCCTGGAATTCAGAAATTCATCCCATCCGTCCAGAGCTCCTCTGCTCTCCAACACACATCCATGTATCCTACTCCCCTTCCCTATCCTTACCCACAATGCTTTGTGCCGGTGTTCTCACCTGGGCGGTCGTGATAAGCCCGGGCACACTTGAAACATCTATCTCTCTCTCTATGAGATGGACACACACACACACACACGCACATATGCACACACACACATGGACACACACACACACAAACACACACATGCTCACAAGCAACACGCACACTCTCATGTGTGCACCCACAGACACAGACACACACAGCCACTGACACGTTTGCACTCATATACACACAGACACGCACACGCACACAGACACACACACACAATAACTGATGCATGCACACACACACACACACACACAGATATTACATGCAAAGGTTGACAGACAGACACGCAGACAGACAGACAGACATCCATGCATGCATGCATGCACATAATATATACTGTAGATACACATGCACACTCCATGCTGCAGGATTATGCACAAGAGGACAGACACAGTGCAGCCTAGCAGCCATGCTGAGCTATCCCCTCATACTGTAGTTTCTGCTGCCCCCTGTTGACAGGACATGGACTCAATTGGACCCACACACCTGGGACCCAAAACAACACAGATTAAAGGCGAAATTTACATTTTTTAATTGCACCACCTGAAAACAAGACAACCATTCATAATTATTTCAAACTAAAAATACACAATTTCCAGAATATTCCAAAATGTACCTACTGTCTGCTAGAGAGTACATATCTATAGAGAACCTCACTGTACAATGACTGGATGCATGCGTACTGTACTTTACTGCATGTACTATATATGATATATTATGATATGGTACTAGACACAAGCGGTCCTGTGATCATGAGTTCTCTATCCGTCTCAGGTGATGATCCCTTCCTGTTGGCTGCTGTGTCTCCTCCATGATGCTGTTTGTCTTTCATATTGTTCCTCAGCATCACATCAGCTGTTCCTGCTTCCTGTGCATCATTCCTGTTCCTTAATCTGCCTGTCACTCCCTCTCTCTCTCTCTCCCTCTCTCTCTCTTTCTTCCTGTCTCTCCCTCTCTCTCCCTCTCTCTCCCTCTCTCTTTCTCTGTCTCTCTCTTTCTCTCTCTCTCTCTCTCTCTCTCTCTCGCTCTCTCAGTGACTGTCTCTCTCCCTCTATCCCTCTCTCTCCCTCCCTCCATCTACAACTGCCTCGCTCTGCCTCAGTCATGATGATGATGATGGCCCTGTCTGCCGCCTCAGGCTGCTTATCAGCCATGCTTGATGTCATTTGCATTCCATTAGAGTGGAGAGCCAACTGCACAAATGCACACACACAGCACACACAGCGCGCACACACACACACACACATGCAGACACAGCCTATCGCTGCACTTTCGCTACCTTCTCCCTCTCTATTCATACACGTCCACATACACACACATTCACACACACACACACACACACGCACACACACACACACACACACACAGCACATGAGTGTGTTATGGTTTCAGGTAGGCAAGACAATGTGTTCCATTTATATAGGAAGAGACTCCATTCCATTCATTCTGCAATGAACAGTTACATGCTATAAGTGCATCAATATTCCATGTTCGCTAAATATTTACACGTACACAATATCTAATAAAAGTCTATTCCACAAGTGGTATTGGTTTTGTCACGTGAAGGGGGCGGTGTCTTGTTTCCTGCAACACGCCAGCAGAAGAGCAGCCCTCAGATCTAGGTTGCTGGCGTCTTGAGGCGACGACAGGGTTTGACTTCCTATCTTCGCTCCGTCCTGGAGCCCTGGCTGATAACACTCTGTGTGTGTGTGTACGTATGTGTGTGTGTGTGTGTGTGTGTGTGTGTGTGCGTGTGTGTGTGTGTGTGTGTGTGTGTGTGTGTGTGTGCGCATGTGTGTGTGCGCGTGTCAACTAATCAGTTATGCCCTGTTCAGGGCCTCGGGAAGGAGCCATTTGCCATTCCCGATCTTTCTCTGTTTGACTCCCTTATATTTGTGCCATAGCGTTGTTTATCTGCCTTCCTCACGGGCTGTAAATACGTACCGCTCGCTTGCTGCACGTTTGTTTTGCTGCCTGTATTATTATTGTCTTCATGCATGACATTGCGTGTCTTTTCACCTCCCTCCATGATAATAATAATAATAATAATAATAATAATACAAATAATAAGAGGCATGCGTGTGCAGGCTATCATGTTTCATAGTGTGTTTTAACCTTTAAATGCAGTGTCTCTTGCTTTAACAGTGGCCGCTTTTCTTTGGATGGACACCTCCACCTTCAAACAGCACTAAACATTTTGGGGGTGGGGGGCTCTCTCTCTTTTTTCAAAGACAATTCCATTGGAGAACAGAAAGTCAATGCAAATTGAACATATGGGCAAATCCATCCTCACATGAATCTCACATGACTTTTCTCGATGATGGTTATGGTTAGGGGTTAGGGTTAGGCTTAGGTTAGTGTTAGGATTAGTGTTTATGGTTAGGGTTAGGGTTATGGTTACAGTTGGGGTTAGGTTAGTGTTAGGCTTAGTGTTTAGGGTTAGGGTTAGGGTAGGGATAGGTTTAGGGTTAGGGGATTGTTTTAACCTTATGCATAACTCTAACCATAAACCTAACCCTAACCCTAAACTTTAACCTTAATCTTAACACTGACCCTACCCTAGCTCTAACCCTAACCCTGGCTCTAACCCTAACCCTATACCTACCCTAACCCAAACCCTAACCCTAAACATTAACCCTAACACTAACACTAAAACTAACACTAGCCTAACCCCTAAACTTAACCATGATCCTAACCCTAACACTACCAATAACGCTAACCATAATCCTAACCCAAACCCTAACCCTAAACCTAACCCTAACCCTAATCCTAAGCCTAACACTATCCCTAACCCTAACATCTAACCTTAACATTAACACTGATCCTACCCTAGCCCTAACACTAAGCCTGGCTCTAACCCTAACCCTAACACTAACCCTAAATGCTAACCCTAAACCTAACACTACCCTAAACTTTACCCTAACCCTAAACACTAATCCTAAACACTAACCCTAACCTAACCCTAGCCCTACCCCTAACCCTAACTCTAACTCTAAACACTAACCCTAATGCTAACCTCTACCCTTAACACTAACCCTACCCTAGCCCTAACCCTAACACTAACACTAACCAAATACTAACACTAAATCTAACCCTAATCATAACTCCTAACTCCACCCTAACCTTAACCCTAGCCGTACACTTTATTGTACATTTAAATACAAGCAGAGCACATGGCTGTACTCGGGGAAGGTCCGGCTTCGAACTAGGTTTGTGAATGGTGATCATCAACGGTTTGTGTCTCCAAGGTTACACGAGAGCAACACGCGGTTTATATCTCACCATCTAGTGGATCATGTCAACCTCCAAGGCAGAGAACCGACAGATGATTTCTGAAGCGTGGCGGGAACAGAATGACGCACATGGAGACGCAGGAGATGCACACACACATGCTAGACACACTCATACATACACACCCACGGACACACACACAGACAATCCTGTATGCACAGATGCCCATTTGTGTATGTAGGTGCACATGTAGATTCCCTGTGTGTGTGTGTGTGTGTGTGTGTGTGTAGGTGCAAAGTTGTGTGCAGCCACACACTGTGGTGAGGGCTCCTCATTAAATACGTCTCTCGGTGACAGGCCCTCTGCATCTTAATGAAATGAATGATTTAATAAGTCACAGAATGAGTCATTGCACCTGCACACAGATTTGTCTGGGAATATGAGAGACAGACAGACCGGCAGACAAGAGAGACAGACAGATAAGACAGACAGAAACGTTGATAGATAGACGGACAGAAAAATCTGAATTTATTTTTTTTAAACGAGTAAGCATACAGATTGTGTGTCCTTTGAATTCATCAAAACACATATACTGCAACAGTATAGAAGAGTCACACAAATATGTTTTAATAATATTTCTCTAACTTTTGAGCTGCATATCAAAATCGGAAGGAAAATAAAATACATGGACATGGTCAGTGTTAAAACAACAGGCTACAGTCCCCAGTGCACACAATATTGACTTCAGGGCAGGTGATCGCACCTCAGGGAACCAATCACAATGTGGGGTGTTGGGGGGGGGGGCGCTTCCTTCAAGAAAAATACACTTTTTATTTACTCTTACCCTTATTACTCCCTCATCGCTTCACTCGCTTCGTCAGCCACTTCCTCTGCTCATCTTTGCTTCGTTCGCTGCCACTTCCTACTCGCCCCCTCCTGAAAAAACTAAAGAGAGAAACGTTCATTTCTTTGAGCCTCCTCTCCTTCCACATTCTCCTCTGATTTCATTTTCAGACCTATTACTTTGTGAGAAGGCAAGAAAGCAGGAAAGAGGAACAATGAACACAAGCCAAAGAGGACACACAAATGAAGTGAGGAGGAAATGTCAGAGGACGTCGGCTGCATGACGGCTTGGATGAGACCAGCTCATTGGCTCCTCTCCATCAAGCCTCACCCCCTGCCGCGCCCCCTGTCCCACCCCGACGATTTCTCTCTTATCTCTGCAAAGGCTGGCTTATTTAGTCTGAGAGGTTTTGGGCAGGACGACAAAACGCACTTTAAATCACATGCTTGCCTCTGCACTGATGTTTGACGGGGGGGGAAAAAACGACGACATATAGAAAAAGAACAGATGAGATGGGGAGGGCGAGGAGACCGAGCACATCAGCACCAGGCTTGAGGTTTCGAGGGAGTATGTGGCGTTCCTCGAAGGCATTTTGTGCGTCTTATCTCTTTCTCTTGTTCGTCACTTGAGGACATAGAAAAGGCAGGGGTGGATACACATCTGTCTGTCTGTCACTGTGCGTTAGGCTCAACGCCATTACTGTGAAACGGGAGGGAACTGGGGACTAGGAGGGCCGAGAGAGAGAGAGAAAGAGAGAGAGAGAGAGAGAGAGAGAAAAGAGAGAGAGAGAAGAGAGAGGGGAAGGAAGAGAGAGGGGGGGAAGGAAGAGAGAGAAGAGAGAGAGGGGAAGGGAGAGAGAGAGAGGGGAAAGAAGAGAGAGGGGGGGATGAAGAGAGAGAAAGAGAAAGATAGGAAGGGAGTGAGAGAAAGTGACAGAGACAGAGAAAGAGAGAGAGGGATTGAGGAAGAGAGAGAGGGGGGGTGTTTTAGACTCAACCTGTGAGTTGACCACACAGCTCCACCGAGCGCCATGAAACTTCCACGATGAAAGCGAGAGAGATGGAATTAAAAACCTTTTAAAAGTCATGAGTCATCCATTTGCTGAATGTATTTAACAGAGTTCTGCCATAGTAGATTGTAGATTTGCATTCTATTTAAGGAACAGTTTTCAAGTGCAGTTTTCTTCCGCCAAAACAGGAACTCAAATTAGCATTAACATAATTGCGTTGTGATTTATTTCTCGGGAAGAGATGCGGAAAACACACCCGATGTTTCGGTTACTTATTTTTGATTTCACATTGCTCTCCCTAGAAGTCTGTGTTTAATGATATACCCAAATATGCGTCTCCTATAACTCTCCTATAGCTACATATTATGATTCTTACCTAGCACCTAAAAGAGAGAAAACAGAAGCACATTGCCATTACAAAAAAAATGGTTGTAAACCTTTTTACAACAAGTTGCCTTTGTTCTAAAGGCATGGACACAATTGTCACGTCTGCTGACCAGGTAGCAGGACCACTTTTAACCATCTATGTCATTAAAGGCTCCTTTGTTTTTGTGTTTTCTTTTTACAAATATTAATCACTAAGAAAACAGAAAGAAAATACTTTTTTAGTCATAATGTTATAAGATAAAATAAAGAGCATTCATATCAATTCTTGTGCAAAAACAAAGACAGCACTTGACATTTGATAACTTTTTTTGTTTAAAAAACAAAGAAAAAAACAAAGTAAACTCCATTTTGTTTTCATTTCCAATTAGCTGGTGTGGGAGATACCATCGTTGTCGTCGTCGGTGAGCAGTCGGGCTTTTTTTTTTTTCATATCCCGTGACGATTGTTGTCTTAATGGCAGGCAGCTTGGTCGGTGCTCGAGTCGGGGGTTAAAAGTGTGTCTCCTTCTCTGTGAGGGCGGACGCTTTCCCGTCTGCCTTCTGCTTTGCGTCGTTGACGGCGTAAGGACTCGTGGCTCCCAGTTTCCCTCTCATCTTCAGGTCTGGACTCGGTGTGGTCAACTTCTTCATCCTCTGTAGATAGAGATAGAGATAGAAAGAGATGGGCCACTCTTTTTCACAAGACACAACAACATTCTTATTCTGATGTTAATATGTCATTACAATAGGAGACCGGGCATTAAGGTTGCGGCTCCTACACTTTGGAGCTCTCTCTGTGTGGACTTAAGGTCTGTGGTCACTGTGGGCACCACAGCAGCACGGCGAAGTCAGTATCTGTATCTGTTCAACCAACAAAATGATTCATTCTATTGCATTGAATTGGGCACATTTTGTATTTTCCAAACTAATATTCGTTGGCAATGCAATTGTTGTCCCCTCAAAGCATCAAATACACTGAACATACTGCCACCGTCACCGCAGGGGGGCCCACACACTGCCTGCACTGTCTATATTTACACCAGATATTACATCCAGATATTAAACTTCATCAGTTTAGACTTGCCTTTGCACCATTTCGTATCTATTCCCCTGTTTTATGACTGTTTTTATTGTGTTCATGCCTGTATGATGTTTACGCTGTGTTTCCCCGGTGAAGCACCCTGTGATGTCTCTGCTGTCAAAAGGTGTTACTTACTGACTCATCGTTTTGAGATTGTATGAGTTAAAGCCTCTGTTTAAATCAGAATGAGAACACTTTCTTCCTGCTATAAATGACCACGCTGTGATTGCTGTGATGTTCTGAGTGTACGTTGTGGAAATCAAAGCGCATGAATTCACCATCTGGCATCGGGCTGCAGCTGGCCTGAACTATTCACACCATCACAATGACTAAAAAGGCGACCGTCTCACACTGTGTTAGTATCTGTATTCTATCTATTCTAATTGCTCTTAAACATTTTAGAGAAACACATAAAACAAAAAACTGTTGAAAAGTTGTTTACAAAAAATGACACTGGTCTTGTTGACACAAGCATTGCGAATCTGTCTTCAAATCACACATTAAAAACTGGTGTGAGATTTGAAAAACGATGCAAACAAATGTTTTCTCATCTGCATACGACAGATGTTAGGCAACTGTTGTAAACAACCACCACCAGAGGTAGTTTTGTACGTTCCATTCAATCGTGGTCCAGACAGAATCTCTAGTGGGAGAGTGTTGTCAAATCACACACTTGACAGCGCCTGTCACCCGTCATCAATCAATATAAAGGAAGTGGCCGGTAAATGCAAAATGTATCGGAGAAATCGCCACACTGTGCCGACTCCTAATATTTATTGTCAAAAATAACTGGCGGAATGATCCAAAGTGATGCAAACTGGTACACCATGGTTGCCATGGGAGAGGGGGGGGGGTTACCTCGCTGAAGGTGCCGGGGGTCTTCCAGATCATCCAGATCATGCCTAGCGGGATGCAGACCATGGAGGACATGGCCATGAACCAGCCGATGCCGTAGCCCCAGTCGGGGTACGTGTACACGTTGTTGTACTTCAGGGGCTTGTACTTGATCAGGAAGAACAGGAAGATGGCCTGCGGAGAACACACACACACACACACACACACAACACAAGAGGACAATGTGTTCACAGTCAGGGACAAGTTACAATGGCGTGACCAAAACAAAACGTGAACACACGTAACCCTTGACCTCTCTCTTTGAGAGCCGATCAAAGTGTGTCATTTATTTCAGCTATAGACACTAAAACATCTGATCAATACATATATTATACAGGTATTATGTAGGTATCGTATGGGTCGGCTGGTTATATAGGTTGTAAATCGTACCAAATAGATTCTGAGCGTAAAGCTCGTGAAGCTAAACAAAATCAATGAACAAATATCAAAGAACAAATATCGACATTTAAAAAAAAATCATTGATATACATTTGTTATAAAATTGCCTTTAAATTAAATCATATGGCAGCAAAACTATGAGTCGAAAACATATGGAATCCTTGGCCGTATTGCCTGAGGTTTACGCCCCTGTTGTGCTCTGCAGGAGCAGCAGGCTGGGAGACCCAGGGGACACACACTGACACACACAGGAGGCCTCCTCCATCCTGCACAACACCGGTCTATGTACGCATGTCGCTCATGTTGTGTCTCATGTTGTGTCTCATGTTGTGTCTCATGTTGTGTCTCATGTTGTGTCTCCGGGAGCCCTGTGGCTGGGGTGAGGTGGACGCGTCGGGCCAGTCGAACAGCGGGACTCACGGCACAGATGCCCGGGGTCAGGATCATCCAGCACCACTTGATGAAGAAGACGGGCTTGTAGCCAATCATGTCCTCGATGTTTGTGTAGAACCGGTCACTTCCTGGAAGACAAGACAGCAGCGCGTGTTGGTCTCAGAGGGCTCGTAGTAGATGATATGAATCTAAGAATATTGTCTGCTATTGTTGTTAAATCACCATTCAAATCCTACTACTGCAACACAAACTAGCCAACAGACCTATACTACTACAAGTACCACTACCACTACGACTACTACCACTACTGTAGGAAGGAGACTACTTATCAACAGAAATGTTAGCATTGGCTGTTAGCGTACACACAGCGTTTTCCATTGAGCCAAGACTGCATGTGTGTTGTGTGTTTGGACTTCATGAGAGGACTGCTGCCCTTCAGTCACTGAATGCCATGGTATGTATTTAAGCATGTTCTCCAGCAGGGGGCAATGACGGAGCAGCAGTGTGAAGGAGAATGCTGTGCAAGGCTTTGAGTGACGAGGGCACATGGTGGTACCATGCATCCATCCATTGCAGAGAGGAAAGGAAAAATCCATATCTTAGGAGATGCATATTTTAGAATGTGGCATATTGGAATTGCTGTTGAATGAGCTGGAAATGAGAGGATAGGACAATACAGTAAGCAGTGTATCTTACCGTAGACCCAGCCGATGCATATGGACTCAAATATGGCCACAAACAGCAAACACATCCCACTGGCCGCGTACGAATCAAACAGCTGGAACACGTACATTCCGCCCTGATTGGACAAAACAGCAGTCAATCAGCTACCGTAGAAACATGCCATGATTCCAGACATCTAACACACACTCTATGTGACTTCAAGCTGATACAACATTTCGTCTGATACATTTCATAAAACAAGGAGCCTGTGTTGAAAGAGCCTATCTTCAAACATATGCAACCAAATACTGTAATAATACCATTCATTTGGTATGCTACAATAAATGCTCATAGACAAATGAGCGTTACCTGTTTATTCCCTAATGTTTTGTTTATTCTCTAATTTAATTTGTTTTTTTGCCTTAATAGTAGTAGCCATGCTTACAACACAGCTGTAACAATACACACAAACAATTGCACACATTAATGGGGCCGTCACTCAAATCCCTATGAATGATTCACAATGAAACAGGTTTAACGAGTTGCCGAATCTGTCGCCCAATTCTTTGCCTCGAGTCTGAAGCTCGATTCTCATCTTAATTTCATGACTTCTTCCTTTTTTTTTTAAACTTTGTAAATGATTGGGTTTGAGTGACAATCCTTTTAATGGGTTTTTCAGTGTGCTTTTTCAGATTCTCATCAATAACAAGCCCTCCCCCCCTCCTTGCCTTCTCTGAGTTAGAGAAAGCAAGGAGGTGAGGGCTTGGTTTGTGATGAGAATCTGCATATAGACATACAGGACTATCAACTGAGGCGTTGCTACTGTAAGAGGGGAATACGTCTCTCTTATACTGAACACAGACAGAATAGGACTCTCTGTGTAGCAGAACGCTGACAGGGGGCTTCCAGGCAACAGGAAGACTTTTTGGAGTGAGCAGTGAGCCACCATATTATATTCTCTGCAATGATTCCAACAGATATGAAGGGATGTTCAAAATCTATACTGTACCTGAGGTGTTCGTGTCAGGCACATGTTCTATTAATGATATCTCTTGCAAAAAAAAGATGGGTATATTTAAAAATTAAACCACTTCATGGTTCTCCAGGCAAATCATACATTCACTTTCATGTCACTCAAACGCTTTTTTTTGTGTCTGAAAAGAAGTCCTAAAAGCATTCTCAACATTTTTTAAGAAGCAGCATGCTATGTTGCTATGCTACTCTGCTACCATTGTTTCCTAAAGCTAGATTATAAAACCAGGAGTTTTATGGTCATTGTCGACCGAGAAGCAATTTTCCGCTCTCTTACTCCCTGTGAGGGGCGTGCGTCGGCCCCCAGAGCCAGACAGACAATAACACCAACTTTGTGCATATAGATTTAGTCTGAATTAGAATCCATATCCAATTTGTCCGCATGCTTTTCTTTTCTGACTCCCCCCTCCCGCCAATATACACACAGCATGTATTTAGTATATTGTGTTATCTTATCATATACATTGTGCCGTTCGCAATATATATATATATATATATATATATATATATATATAAACAAAACTAACTTCCAGTAAACAAAAACTTGCACTGCACACCAGGATATGGTTTTATTACATTAAAAACAAGAAGGAACTACGGATTTCACATTACGCAGGCCACATTGCTTCATCAGATTCACTCTGTATTTACATATGTATGTGTACATGTGTGTGTGTATACATGCATGTATATTACCATGTGTACATGTAGAATTTCAATGCATATATATCCATTTTCTTTCCTCTTTTCTGTGGCCTGCCATGTTTCCCTGTTCAGAATGGCCCTGTGATACTGCACAGTCTACACCGCAGTATTGCTAGCGTGGCTAGCTAGCGTGGCTAGCTAGCGTGGCTAGCTAGCGCGGCGGCGGCTAGCGCGGCGGTACCTCTGTACACATGATGAGTCCGATGAGGAAGGAGACCACCGACATGCCCAGGATGAGCAGCTCCCGCCGGTAACCCCTTCGGAAGGTCTCCGGGTACATGTCCACCACGGCGGTCACCAGGCTCTCCACACACACAAACTGGGAACACACACACACACACAGCAAACCCATGCAAAAACAACACAAACGACAGAAAAAAGTGAATCAGAATGAAATTCTACACTTTGAATGTTTTTACAAAACTATCTGATCCTTTGTGACATCATTATTTGCATGCTGTGAATTATTCGGCATTTTAATTGTAATATTAAAACTACATTTATAAAAGTAATGGTTTTGTTGTGTCAAACGTGTCGAGCGTTGGCACACCTCATCTTCTGGAACGAGGTGAAAAATGAATACATTAAGTAAAATTGATTTTGAAGTTTGACACGGTTGACTCAATGTTCAATGACCTGAAACAGTGCTGCATTGTTTATTAACCGAGGCATTTGAGGTGGATCAAGTAATCAACTCTTAGAGTGAAAGCACATTGGAAATAATGCAATAATGTCCTTCTGTTCTCCCCATAGGCGTCCTGTTGGGGTTCTGACCTGACTGTCCAATCCGAGGAAGATGAGCATCATGAAGAAGAGGCAGGCCCAGAGGGGGGACAGGGGCATCATGGTGACAGCCTTGGGGTAGGCGATGAAGGCCAAGCCAGGACCTGTGCCACACA
>OMOU01067388.1:4933-27267 GCA_900312585.1 Malacocephalus occidentalis | reverse complement strand
AGCTCCATATTCTCGGCACAAAGTCAAGCACATTCTCAGTGGGTGTTGGGCTCCGCCAAGGTTGCCCCTTGTCAACAATTCTTTTTGTGATTTTCATGGACAGAATCTCAAGGCGTAGCCGAGGAGAGGAGAGTGTCCGGTTTGGGGACCTCAAAATTGCATCCCTGCTCTTTGCAGACGATGTAGTTCTGATGGCTACATCAGACCGTGACCTCCAGCATGCACTGGGGCGGTTTGCAGTCGAGTGTGAAGCGGTCGGGATGAGAGTCAGCACCTCCAAGTCTGAGGCCATGGTTCTCTGCCGGAAAATGGTGGAGTGCTCCCTCCGGGTTGAGAGTGAGTTGCTGCCTCAAGCGAAGGAGTTCAAGTATCTCGGGGTCTTGATCATGAGTGATGGAAAAATGGAGCCGGAGATGGACAGACGGATTGGTGCGGCGTCTGCAGTAATGCAGGCGCTGTACCGGTCTGTTGTGGTGAAGAAGGAGCTGAGCCGGAAGGCGATTTACCGGTTTACCGGTCCATCTATGTTCCAACCCTCACCTATGGTCACAAGCTGTGGGTAGTGACCGGAAGAACGAGATCGCGGATACAAGCGGCCGAAATGAGTTTACTCCGGAGGGTGGCTAGGCTCAGCCTTAGAGATAGGGTGAGGAGCTCAGACATCCGGAGGGAGCTCGGAGTAGAGCCACTGCTCCTCCGCATCGAAAGGAGTCAGCTGAGGTGGTTTGGGCTTCTGACAAGGATGCCTCGCGGGCACCTCCCTTTAGAGGTGTTCCGGGCACGTCCGACTGGGAGGAGACCCCGGGGCAGACCCAGAACCCGCTGGAGGGATTATATATCTCATCTGGCCTGGGAACGCCTCGGGATCCCCCAGGAGGAACTAGAAAGTGTTGCTGGGGAGAAGGGCACCTGGAGAGCGCTGCCTCCACAACCCGGCCCCGGATAAGTGGAAGCTAATGGATGGATGGATGCCTACGTCGATTGGACATTGAACAAAGTGCCTTTAGGCTGGGGGTTCATGACCTTAGCAGCCGCAGCAGACTCACCACTAGCAGCATGGGCTCGTGCACGTTCCCGCTGAAGAGCTGCCGGTTCTGGCGCAGCCACTGGATAGCGGTATAAGTGTCCATGTGGCGTCCCCTCAGCTTGTCCTCCTTGGCCTTCAGCATGCTGGTTATGTTGGTGAGTCTTTTGCCAAACACTGCCGGGGGCACATGGACAGAGGAGTCTCCGAAGTCAACTAGAGCTAACATTTCCATCATAGGATACAGTGGTCTATAGAAATGTGGGTTTGGTGTCAGTGAGTAGGCTAGGCACGGAGACGGTTACTTTTGGTAAAGAGGAGTACCAGAAATGGTTTGAGGATGATTGATTCAAAGGGAAAAAAAAGGAACATTTTAAAAAAGGTTGATGCTGCCATAATAACGCACTTTTGCCCTCCATGATCAAGTTGCCTTTTTCTCTGGAGATGTCAGACTTCTCCCCCTCATGCCTGGCGCGCTCCTCCTGGGTGGCTTTCAACTCCTGGTTGACGCCATCTATTCTGGGCCCCACGTCCGGCTGCTCGCCCACATTCCTGAGCTCCGTCTCCAGCTCCTGGATGATGCGGCGGGTGTTGGCCATGCGCTTATCGTGGTCCTCCTTCTCCGTGTGCTTCAGGTTCAGAGCCTGCCTGATGTCCTCTATCTGGAATTGAGACACACTGCAGTGCTTACTAAAGACCCACCAACAACATTGCTTTATTTTAACCAGGGACTGGCCCCGTGAAGCCCCGTGGGGCTGGACAGTGTGGCCTCGCCTCTCTTTGCTTCCTGTCCAATTGGTCCAGTCTCTGATTGCACTTCTGTGAGGCTTCTTTGATGTTGGCCGTCTGGAAAAATATAAAGCAACAACATTTTATTAATCCTCGGATTAAATTCAGGTGTTACGGAAGCAAAATATAGCAGAGCACTACAAGTCAAATAACAAAACCTTTTAGTGAGACAGTAAAGCTGAACAACATGATCAAAAATAAATACAAATAAAAAAAATTTTAAATGTAAAAATCAGATTGCGATTATTTTGACAGATAATGCAATATGATTCACCATGAGTGGGAATTATCATTTTTGCACCACAAATTGTATTTTCACAAAGAGAGTACTTTGTTTATTATGGTGTTAGCCTTAAAAGACAGAGCATCTTGAACATGTTTGACCTTGGTCCTAACCCCTAACCTTATGATGTATGAAATATGCACTAAAGTGTATTCTATTGTATGCAATGAGTGAGGACTAGAGTGTCTTGGACCTTGGTCCTGATCTGTGCCTCATTAGGCTGCAGTTGGCTGTTGATCAGCTGGGTCTTCTTCAGCATGGGCCCGAGGGTCTGCCTCAGACTGGACACACGCTTCTTGGCCTCGTCGCGATCGTCCTTCACGCCCTCCCGCTTCTTACGAGCAGCCTCGTACTCCTGGACAGAAGGCAAATTACAATGTTGTTGTTTTGTCAAATCATTATATTCAAAATCCTCATGGTCTAACCAGTCATCTCCATGTTGTATAATACCCAAACTACCACTGCTCACCACCAATGGCTTCTTCTTCTCCAGCATTTCGATCCTGTCCAGATGTCTCTTCTTCTCGTAGTAGCGGTTCACATCCAGCTTGTTCCCCTCATTCCTCTGCTTGGCCTTCTCCAGGAAAGCAGTCTTCTCATTCAAAAGTGTCTACCGGGAACATAACAAACAGCTGTTGGCATTCGACTCTTTGTTTGTACACTGTTATCTAGAATTTGTTTTAATGCTTTGGCTCAGTGTCTGCATCTCATAAAATCCTCCTCCTGTTTTAACACCTTAAATTATCAAAAGATTATGCCCTGCGTCATGAACGACAGACATAAAGGAGTTTGCTGAAACAATTCAAAACCACTGGCTTGTGCCACACACCTCAAGTTCTCTTTCTCTGGTACGGAAGTTCTTCAGCTCACAGTGGTACGTGTACATCTCTGGTGGCCCCACAGACTTCTCTGTGGCCTCCAGGAGCTCTATCTTGGACATCTTCGCAAACTCACCCACTTTCTCCTGTAGGGATATATACAATCATATCAGCAAGCATGGAGTTTGGTATAGTCTTTTTTTTTTTAATATTCATAGAGGGGTTAGGTGCTGGTCCAATGTTTAAATATCAGGGGCCGTGGTAGATTAAGGTTTAGGCAAAGTATTACTTACAGTTCATTCATAATGTTTGGTATTTCGAGGAGCTCAGAAATGCACACAACCCCTACCTGGGGCAGGAACTGACAGAGGTTGCTGACTTGAATTTGAAGGGCTTTGACCTCTTCCTCCACTGCTTTCTGACTGGAGGCGTTTCCATTTAACATCCACGTGGATTGGTTCTCTGTGCTGATCTCCCGGGTTATCACCATATTACCACCATTCTTGGACCTGTAAATCCATACGTGACCAAGGGTAAAGAGTGTATGTGCGGAATTGTGTCAGGCTGGGTCCTCTAAATATAAAATCCTTACAGGTGTTCAAGTCACCTATTACGATGCGGTGCATTCATATGAAAATAAGTAGCCTACATTACTAAAAAGGTATGACATGGTTATGGTTTAGCCAAATGTAGAGTTGTGCATTGTTTTATTGTTGAGACCAGCATGCCAAATTGTAGTCATCATATTTGAGTGTCATACAACTTACAATTCAATCTCAATCGATCCTATTCTGCATCCCCGCTTCACATAACTCCCAACCTAAAGGAAAAGAAATCGAGATATGCATGAATAAAACATCACCTTTGGAAATAATCAAAACACGCTGTAAGCAAGTTGTGATATGCCCTCTGACCATGGAACCAGCTTAGAAAGCAGATTTGTTTGTTTATGCAGCAACAGTGAATAGTTTTTGGGGGAATTTTGTCACATATTACGTATGATCATAGTGATCATACTACTTAACACATGCTCTGAATCAAGCAGAAGTGCAGCTTCCTGCAAGAGTCACAGATTCTGTGTTCAGTGTTCAGAATCAGAATCAGCTTTATTGCCTCCGTTTTTACAAACAAGGAATGTGCTTTTGTGAAATAGGCACATAACTTTGATCATTAAACAGAGTGTAAGAATATAGAAATTCAAAAAAATATATATCTTCATTTTTTTAAAGCAATAAAAAAAAGGTGGCTATTTAAAGAAAAGATGTGCATTAATGTAACGCAATAGTGTCCATGGGGGGTGTGAGTGAGTGGGGTTAAACATTAATATAACAAGTATAGTGTCCATAGGGGGTGGGAATCGGTGAGGGTCCTGGAGCTGTTTTGGTCCTGATGGGCCGCAACCTCCTGGGGGGAGACTCAAAGATGTACTGTATGTCCGGGGTGGGAGGGGTCCACCACAATGTTATCTGCTCGCCTCAGCGTCCTGGAGGTGTGCAGGTCCTAAAGAGCTAGCAGATTGCAGACAATCACCTTCCCAGCAGAGCCAATGGTTGGAGTCTGCCCCGGTCTTTGTCAGTGGCAGCACCGTCCCGGTGCAGAAGTGCACCATCATTGTCTTTGGCAGGTTAAAATTATCTAGCTGCCACAGGAAGTACATTCTCTGCTAGGCCTTTTTGGAGATGGAGCTGATGTTCATCTCTCACTTGAGATCCTGGGTGATGGTGGTGCCCAGGAAACAAAAGGGTGAGTCACACAGGGTGATGGGAGTGGGTGGGTTCTTCCAGAACCCTGGACTCATCCCCAACAGAGATTAGCTCAATGAGGTTGGTGTCATCCGCAAACTTGAGGAACTTGACAGACTGGAGGTGCAGGCTTTCATGTACAGGTAGAAGAGTAGAGGGTAAAGGGCGCAGCCTTGAGCGGAACCAGTGCTAATGGAGCGGGAGTCACATGTTTGGACAAGAATTCTGTGATCCACCTGCAGGTGGAGTTAGGCACACTCGGCTGGGAGAGCTTGTCCTGCAGCAGAGCCAGGATGATTGTGTTGAAAGCAGAGCCAAAATTCAGACAGAGTCTGGTCCGGTTTCTTTATGTGGCTTCTGTCTCTTGAACAGCCTGTTTACATGGCACTCCTGTATGGAAAGTGTTGTTGTGATCGGCTGTGAAGTGGCCCCTGCTGTGGGGAAATGCCGATGTGGGGAGGAGGGGTTTCTGGGATGGAGCTGGTGGATGGGGTCATGGGGAATGTACTGAAATAAAATATAAAACAGTGTACACCAAAACACAGAGGCAGATATCTGCACCACCATCTTGGTTGTATATTTAAGACATACAGTATGTCAGAATATAAAGGTAATATAAGAGAGGGGCATATGTGAACTGGGTAGGAACCAGGATAAGTGGCATAAAAACAATATTATGTAAAACCTTGTAATTCATGCTGCATTGTGTGAATCAGCCAGACAAAACCCCAGAAACGTATTTCAATCCTACCTTATCTCCTCTACCCAGGATAGCAGTCTTGCCAGCCAAGCCAAGACATATGGCACACACAATGCTGGACTTGCCGGTTCCATTGGCCCCCACAATCATATTGAGGTTAGATCCCGGGTAGACCACACAGTAACCATAGGTCCTGTCAGAGGGTCAACACACAGCAAACCAACATGTTGCATTACAACGTTAGACATTGTAAATCACAAATTGGAATCTAATGTTACCTGGACTTAACTGTGGCCGTTTTTACACCAGGAGTGTTAATTTAGTTAACCAACCTACACCCTGGGAGTCTAGTGTTATTAAACTATGACCTTGGACCAACAGAGGGGAGCAGCTGTTGGTCACTTTGTTAGTAGTCAGTAGCTCATTAGCCTGGTGGTAGGAAACTAACCACATTAGTGTTGGCTAGCTATCGTCAATGTAATAAGAGAGTGGCCTCTAGTATATGTTGTGGTAATGCATAGGCGACGTTTAGTAGGAGTTTACCTTTACATACAATCACATGTGTATGGGAGTAGAAACTTACAGGAAGTTCTGCATCGAAATACGAAGTATGGCTCCTTCAACAAAACTACCGGTTGACCCATCACTGGCGATACGGGAGTCAGACTGGTTAGCGGCGAAGATGCGTGGGCCATTGTTTGAAACTTGAGAGTTAGAAGTGGCATGACTTATTCTCCTTCTTTTGCTCTGTTCCGCCATGGTGGTTACAGGCGTGTGCGTATGGAAGAAACGCAATGACAACATCACTTTGCCGCCTTGGTCGAGACGACTCAGGCTTGGGATTGGATGACACCGGTCACGTGACCGCCGTAACTTCTGACAATTAGGACAGTCTTTACGTGGAATTGCATTCATCCAGCTCGTTCGCTTTTGTTGTTTATCAGGAATTCTAAGAAACCGTATACTTTAGCCCCTTTTTAATCGATCTGTGCAATTAATCACGCAGCAACTAACCGCCATTGTGCTTTAAACAACGTTTTCTTTTGTATACAATCGCAGTCCGCAGTTCGCCTGTAACGATCAGTTCACTCTTCGCTTTTTGCCAAACAGAACGCATAACAAACAGCGGGTGTGACGTCACGTGAAACGTTGCTATTGAAAATAATTGTATAAACGTTTTAAACAAAATCTGAAAATGTAATTTGCGAACAGTCCCAAACTATTTGCATTGAACAAATGACCGGCGCATTGCGGTTCTACACCCCAGGTTGAAGGTATAGTCGGGGAAATTGGTTGTCCCTATGGGAGCCTTCAAACACTCGCGAGTTTGCAGTGGACACTTCCTGTCAGGTCAGTCATCTGGAATGTTATGAACGGAGATACTTTGGAGTAACAATATTGGCTTTCTTAAATGAACTGGTTATATTATTTTAATGGTAAGTATCTTATTCGGCGAGGTCGCTCATATTAAACACGTTTGTTCCGGTTTCGAAGCGCCACGTGCAATATGCCATTTATATCACGTTGATCTCATTCAGAAAATACTAGCCATGATCGAACTGACCCTGATTATGCTCCACATTTGTCGATGTGTTACAAACACTTCACTTGAGTGTCACTTAATTCTTCACTAAAAATGTTCGTCTTCAAACGTAGATTAACATTTCTGAGAGTACACAAGATGAAAACAGTGATAACATGAGCGAGAACGCCTCCTTTTGCCAACGTATGACGTCAATGTTTATGAACATGAAACGTCAGTATAGCTTTTTGGTCACATGACCTAGACACCCCAATTCCTCACCAATTACTGATGCATGTTGCACAGTCTTTTCTTTGTCCATTTTCATCTCATGCTATTTTGTATGAATTTGTCAAAGATTGGAAATTCAATAGCTTTTTGGTCACATGACCTAGAGACCCAAAATTACTATTGGATTGCTCAACAAGTAGTGACACATCCAACTGTAACCCGTATGGTCAGTGGAACCCGCATGGTCAGTGGACTCTGAAAGAAGTTTGAGTTCTCTCAGTCATGTGACCAAATTCCGACATTTTAAATATTCATATAAAATACTATGAAATTACAATGGAAAAAGCAAAGACTGCATCATGTGTATGTACACTGAGCAATCCAATAGTCATTTTGGGTGTCAGTGTCATATGACTAAAAAGCTTTTGAATTATTCCAGTAACATATTTGTGAATAAAATGTATTACATTTTAAACAATATATGAAAATTATTTTATGAAAAACCCAACAGCTGTGCATCATGTGCATTCTCTCATTGAATAATTTACAAATGGTTTGACGTTTTTAAGTTGCATAGTGGAAGAGCTATTGGAATTCTTAATCTTGCAACATTCATAGTAAACTGTAAGAGATGCGGGGAAACCAAAGGCTGTGCAACCTGTGTCCATTGTTTGTGAACAATATAAAAGTGGTTTGATGTTCCCAATTTCTTTTACATAGGAGTGATTGAAAATGTAAAATCCAAACTACATTTGTTTGTTCCCCATCGGCAGCCTGAATGAAGAGTTCATGATGACCTGTACTAGGGAGGTCCTGCGACCCAAAAGTCTCTCAGGCTGGGATCAACAGCTGTCCAAGAGCCATGGGTGAGGGGCCATGACCAAGTCCTGAAGGCCAGCCACTGCAAGCGTCTCTGCCCAGTGAAGAAGAGTGTAGGGCTCCAGCCATTCTAAATGCTTCCCCAGGATCCTTCACTCACTACCCTTTTCACTACTATGAGGGAAAAATCCCTATTTTGTTTTGTTTTATCCTTTTCTAATTTACTTTCCTCCTCTTATGTGGTAAAAATTGGCCTGTTTTGGAGGTGGGCTGAAACTTATTTGGTCTGCTGCAGCAGGTCATAAAGATAAGCAGAGGCACCATCCTTTCATCCACCATTTCGCACCTCTTGTCCCTGTACTCCAAATGGCCCAGCAATGTAAACATTTGTATCCTGAATAAAGACCAGATCTTCCTTGTGGGGGTGAAACTATGTTTAAAAAGTCCTATTATACTATTCTGAACTCTCTTCTTGCCCAGTCAGTCTCCCAGGTCACTTGACAGGGTCGCTCTCTCCTAGAGAGGGAGACAGGCTCTCCCTCTCCCAGGGGTTCACCGAGCAGACATGCATCCATGCATGCATTAAAATGCTCATGGCTCATGGGCCTATCACCTCTGCAACACACAACCAGCCCAACTCGACATAGTTCTGTTGAGAAAGAACTTCAGCCAGGCAAACCACGGGTCCAACAGCACCCGACCCCGCCAAACTCAACGCAGTTGATTTGGGAAAGAACGTACCGCCTTCAGCTAGGCTGACCACAGGTGCCATCATTACACGTGATCTCCAGTGAGGTAGATATCGGGGCATAGTTGGATAGAGCTGTGTTGTGTGTTTAACTGTTTATTGATATTGTCGGACGATATTGTTAACACGTTTTGCCTCCTTCCTCCCCTTATGTTTAAATCGTCCGAGTGAATTCGTGTCCATTGTTAGATCATGCCCCTCTCTTTTGGTTTCCTCTCCTTTTTACTAACAAAATGCACACATCTTGTTTTAGTGTTATGATATTGGTGTTAGAAGTGAGTGATTCAAATCTTCCCGCTTAGTCACTCACTGATCATGTAGTTTCCTTTGTTAATTATTTATTTGTTAATTTATCATAGTTCAAATGTAATCGCTTAGTATATTTTATGAGACTTCACTGCCCGGTTATTGGTCACTGATTTCAGGGTGGTGCCCTGTTATTATAAATTCAGATGAATACCTTTTTATTGTAATAATTCATAGTAATTAATTTGATTAATTTGACTTTGATAGTCATTAATGATATGCTAATATCCGACAGTAGGACCTACAAGATCCTCACTTTCATCAGAGCTGGGGAGAAGCCAACACCAGCTGCCAGGGCCACCTCCTCTGGCCTACTAGCAGTGGCACAAGACTGGAAGCTGAAAGTTGGCCTGAAGAAGCAACTGAAGGTCTCACAAAATGATGGTCTGTACGTGTAGGAGGGTAGTTCTTGGTCTTGCTGTGGATACATGTGATGGCCACCATGTCGACCAGGATTGGGGTTTTGTCGAAGTCCGGTCGGATCAACATACTCCCGGAGTCCAAGAGTGCCGTGTTTCCTATTGGTCCTCACAGGAGGCACAGGTGAAGGCCAGTCCACAGGAGGCCAGTCTCCTCAGCCCAGCACGCCATCGACAACCTGCAATAATGCCTGGGACTACCTCACTGGCTGAGGCAGACAGCTTAGGGACATTGCGGGTCGGACAGGTCCAGGAAATGTGTCCCGGGTTCAGGAAGGGCCGTCGTCTTGGGGAGAAGACTTTAATTGTCGTCCATCCTTGGCTGGGACCCAGGTGTCACCCTCTATCCTTTTTTGCTCCTTTGAGTGAGTGGTGGGTTCTATCCTCGGTGGTCGTCCACTGCACAGGACGTCCAAAGCCACCTGTTAATTTTCCATTTCACCCCAACGGCCATCCTCTCAATGGTCTGGAGGTAGGCCTCAATGTCATCCGTCTCCATCTGCTTCAGTATAAAGATACTGGGCCTGCAGTCATGCTGAGATCAGGTGACCCCATCAGTTCCTAATGCATAGCCTGCTGCGCTATGCTAGACTTGACTGTTTTTACCAACTCTTCCATTGTGCTCCTGTTTGTTCAGTTGTTCAACGTAGTGTGACTTCTGCCCGCATTCTGCCCACCTGGCTGGGTCGCCTGGAGGAAGGTGCCTGATAGAAAGACCCGAAACACCCGAGGAACCCAGGAAACATCACTGACGATGTGTCCAGGTGCATCTCAGGATGATACATTTTTAAAAAATAAAACACTTGCACAGCCATTGAAAACAATGGCTGTGCAACATGCATGTAACATCTTGAATAGTTTAAAATCCATTTGGCATTTATTTTGTAATCTGTAATTTGTTGACAGTCCCGAACCACTTGCATTGACTAAGCGGAAAGTAGTGTATACAAGTAGGCAATATCCGATGTTGTGAAGAGCGTGGAAAGGGTCAGGAAATAAGACGAAACTGGGTGTCTAGATATTATGTTGAATATACAACTTAAAACCAACATTCCCACAGTGCTCGTGTGTATACAAAGACCCTGTTTTTCTAACTCAGGAGATCACAGACAACACACACATACAGGGATTTTAATAATGTTGTTTATAGCAGAATGCAATAGTTAGACACATGACATTAAGTCAGAAAATATATATCCCTATAGTACTGTTACCAGTAACACCACCCTGGCTGTTTCCCTTAGTGTCAACTGATTTCTATGTTTGGGGTGGGGGGGGTCATTTGTCCATACACACTGTTCAAATGATGGTGAATGCAACAGCATTACAGTGGATAGAACAGTTGCACATTAAAGAACTTTCAGATGGTCAGATTCAGATTCCACATCGCCATTGCAGCCATTTATGGCTCACGGTTGACAGGATATTGTTAATGATATGAAACTATTCATGATATGAATTATATGAAAATATTCAAAAATGAATATTTTTGATAACATTTATGCAGATACCAGCTCACAGAGGGATTAAGGACAATGAAACTGGATGGTTTAGCAAAACAGGCTCTGCAACATGGGGAGATCTTAAGGCATTTTATTAAGTGAATATTCTGATAGGGAGATTGCTATACCAGCAGATAATACAAAAATAATACTCAATAAAAGCTCTAAAAGAGTGACATTAGGGTCTTCAACCTGAAGTAACAAACCTGAAATGTATACAATTTGCGTAGGTAAAAGAGTAGTTGTTTCAGCGTTAAAATCAAATTTTAGGAAATGATCAAGTGCCCAGTCATTTAATAATTGTTTACCATGCCCACAGCCATGACCCTCAACAACACTGCAGTGGGGAATTGAGAGAAGTCGTAGGTGGCGGTACGTTAACGCTGATTGCCAGCCGCCATAAAATAACTAAAATGACTATAATACATAGTATGCCATCACAGAAAACCGTAGATAGACAAACCATAAACTCTACCAGGCAATTCAATGTGAAGTTGTATCCAAGATACCTATTTAAATGTATAGGACTGATTAGAACAGAAATGCGACCAATTCAACTATTTCCTATAGCTAGATGAGACCATGTTGAGATAAGCGGCAATGGCTAGAGTACCATGTGGGAATGGTACTGTCTGAGGGTAATGGCGGATTTAGCACATTTGTAAAGCCAAATTAAACAGGCATGTACCTTGTGTGCGTTGCATTTACAGAGAAGACGCATGTAATTTCGCCCAGACTCAACAAGAGTCATTTAGCACGTGTTTCGGTCTTTTTGTTCTGCGTAAAATAAATTATGTCTTCCCAAACTCTCAAGGTTGCCTCGTCTTTTCCTTAACATTTAGTACAACGTACGCACTTCAGTCTTACGAGAAACCAGGACTACCTGAGGTTGTGGTTAGATCAGAATCGCCTCTATACTCATTGTCTGTTGTATGAATTGACAATCCAAATTCACGCCAGACTAGTATATCTGATCAAATCATCACTTCTGACCACAACTTCAATGTGGAGGCCCTCGATTTGAGATCTCGTACGCACATCGCCTTAGAGGCTCGCGTGACACTTTTTATCATCTCGACGTCGAAACAAGGCCAAGTTCCGAGCCGATCAAATAAGATCAGCGTGTAGATTTTAAATACAAATGCACAAAAAGTCAGTCAGTCACACATACATACATACATACATACATACATACATACATACATACATACATACATACATACATACATACATACATACATACATACATACATACATACATACATACATACACACACGCGCGCTCGCTCGCTCACACAACTCTCATTCACATTCACCAGCTCTAATGCAAAACAACTCGCTAGCTATGCTATATACGACCCGGAACTTCCGGGTTGGACATCTCCGTGCGCATTGCTGCCACCTACGGGTTTGGAGGTCAATACTATTTAAACCAAGTAGCTGGAATGTTATTATAGATTAAGTACAGTAGGTGGCATTTATTATGACACAAGCCATGTTATTATATTGTTATTAGATCGCCCACATTAGGTAATGGACGGTAATGGTATATATGTATAATGTAGCTATTTTGACAAAATGATACTTTTTCAAATTAACAGAAGAATGTCTAAGCGTCAAGCAATATTAATGGAAATAAATTCGGACTGAATCTACAGTCTGCAAATATAATGCACAGCTGCCATAAGTCCTGAAAATAAATCCTATCAATGGATGTGATGTAAGTTTGAACCAAAACTCTGAACAGCAAAGTGTACTTTAGTAAAGTAATTGTTTATCTGCACTATATCTCAGATTCTAGACTTTACTCAGTTTGTTAGACCACATGGGATGTATGACTGGCTCAGGGCTAGAATATGTGCAAATGATATTATCTTGATAGAAAGCAGCATTTGTGTCCCAAGCAATTAGCTAATCCGGCATCCTGTGCTGCAGGAGACGGGTGAGGTAATCTTAAACATCTTAATGAGATTTCAACGCGTGTCTACTACAACTATTGACAACAACTGTCTCTGTCACTCACAGGTTCATCAACAGGACTACGTTGGACCACTGGGAAGAAAGACAGAGGTGACTGTGTGAGGTGCACTGCTTTTAACAATGGACTATTGACAGAAGCAGCTGCAGGATAAAAACCTGTGGACTCTGGTTACGTGCCATGGAGGAGTCTAGTGTAGTGCCAGGAATTCTTATAGGTTGTCCCCTCCTTCTCGGTCCCCTCTGTATTGTGGCTGACACACAATGAGAACTGATCCATCTTTGTTTGTTAGATAGATTAATGTTAATGAATTGAGGCATTTACAATGAAGAATCATGTCATCTGAAATGTGTGCTCGACAAGCCAAATCCAAACACAATCTGCCAGACTGTGATGGTAGAGATTAACCATGCATGTTTTTTTTTTTAATCTTAGTCCATTTCAGATTGTTATTTTGCACAGGTGAGGCAACAGTCATGCATGTATCCAGACCGGACCCTTGGTCAGAAAGAAAAAGAAGAAGCAAGTCCCGCTAGAACCAGACACATTTTAGCTCCAGTCACATGGGGGCGGGTAGGACACAACAACATTGGAAGGTTAAACAGGCACAACAGAGGTCACAATTCTGATCATGCAAACACAGAACTCAGAAGAGTGGATGTTTATTATGAGTTATACTGTATGACAACTGCGCAGGATTTGATCAAACCTCTACATAAAAGTCACTTATTCTACCTAAGGTCAATTGAAATTCCATGTGTTCCCCAGAGAGTCAGTTGGCCGTGACCCGTCCATACTCGGCAACCTGCAGTGCGGAGCTGAGTCAGCCCAGGAAGCTGAATGGCTCCAGTGTGGAGGCTCCCAGCCACCAGGACCTACACAATGAGCTTCTGCTCAGCCATAGAAGGTAGGGACGCCAATATCTCCTGACTAATTGCAGGAACGCATCACCGATGACAAGTGTGGGAACCGAACAAGCGAACATGGTTGTGTCTGGGTGAGTCACTGTCTGAGTCTGTTGTTGTTATTGTTGTTGATGACGATGCTAATAACTGTGTAGAGGCCTGGTTCTAGAGGAGAAGCCTGAGCTGAAGAGAGTGTTGGAGCAGAGGAGACTGAAGCTCCACAGGGGGGAGGAGCAGGCCCAGCACCGGCCCTCAGACCTGGAGATGGAGCTCCGCAAGAGGCAGCAGAAGCTGCAGGAGGTCAGCACACATTCTGCAGCCACTAGATTAACATTTTACAAGACCCTGTGGGTTTCAGTGAGACCCATGCCAAAAAGGCCATTTCTGTGTGTTTGTGTGTGTGTTGCGTTTTTAGTACGAGCAGGAGGTGATCAAGAGGCGAGAGGACCATGAGAAGATCCCAGAATTTGCTATGGTGAAGGATAAACTACGGCGCACCGAAACAGTTGACCTGTGAGCTCTGATGATGTCCACTATAATCCCTGAAGCCTCTCCTCACCAACCACAGCAGGGCTGTAGTCACATGACTGCTGAGGCAGGAATCATCAGAGCCTGAGGGTGGTGTTTATAAAATAGGAAAGCATTTGATAGAGAATAAACTGTAATGCACACCAGGATTGACAGATTTAGGGACTAGTGTAATTAGAGGATGGGTTAATATATGTATACAATATGGATTATTATATGGATAATATATGAATATATGATACTACGTTACTTAAATTCTTACCTTGAATTACCAAATTCTAATTGTCTGTTGATGGGTTGATGCTATTGCTTTCTTTACCTATCATGCATTTTCAATTTTTCTAATTGTTTTCCAAATACAGTTCTTCTTGGTTTACAGCAGTGTGTTTGTGTTTGATATGTTTGTTTCTTGTAAGGGCCATGTCACTGAAGCACAATTTTTAATTTTCAATTCTTCTCTCTAACTCTGCCTCTGCTTTTAACAACAGAGGAAAATTGTTCAAAAGGAAATCCCAACGAGATACACTGTGTAAATAAACTGTATCCCCAGTGCACTAATTTTCTGATTTCTAGCGTCTGTATGCCGTGTAAATAAAGTTGATGATGATTTGTAGTAAGATATTGTAAACTATTGAACGGTGAGAATCGATTTGCAGACCTCTCGGGTAAATGTCCTCCCAAAGGACTCACGAGGTCTTTCTCATGGATATGCGTCTCTCTGTTTAATTAGTGGATCTTTTCATTGCATCACGGGACGTGGAAGAAAGCAGGCCATCTGGAGGGGGCTGTCCACTGAGCACGGAAATGTTATCTTTATTTAGTATGTTTATTGTGCCATTCTCAATGTATATATATATATATAGAGAGAGAGAGAGAGAGAGAGAGATAGAGAGAGTGAGATTTTCTCTTGTTATTTTTTGCTTCATTCCTATGTACTGCGCCCGCATGTCACAAGAGTTTCACTGTTCAGAATGGCGTTGTGTTGTGATGTAGGCTACATGTGACAATAAAACACATTGACTTGAAATACCCAATGGCCCGGTAAAGATACCCAAGACATTTGGTCTCGTTGGATCAACCAAAATAACAACCAAAATCAACCAAATCAAACTAGCAAGTCTAGCTGTGCTAGACTTGAGGGAAAGTGTTTTCGCGTCGCACAATGCCATGTTGGTTTGTAGGCTACACTTACTTCACCACCCTCCAGCTGTCCCGCACTCCCACTTAACACAACTACAACCCCTCCCCACCCACCGACAAGAACAACAGTGCGTCGCGTGCTGCAGCGTCAATATCTTACAGTCTATTAACATAGTTTTCAGTCACGTGATTGGCGGGGAGCCGTGGAGGGCACGACAATGTTCCAACATGGCGACTGACACTGGACACTCCATAGAACTGCAACACAGCCCTGTCAATTTAGATCAGCTCTCTAAAGAAAAAAACAAAGAAATGTGGACAAACTGTATGTTTTGGGCACTTACAGTATACAGCAGTATTTCAATGGCTAAAAGCAGCGACGTCCCTGCCAGAGCTCCACTTTGGCGATGTTTACATATATCTTGTGGAGAAACCCTCCCGTTACGCTGCTGCCAAGATGAAAACGTACACAAATAGTTATATTTAAGCAATAGCTCACGGTAGACCGTGGCATATCGGTCTGCTTCGTGTCGGGCCGAACACCCCTTAGCCGTGACATAGCACTGCCTGAAATGAGCTATTGCTTTTATCAAACGGTATTTCAATATGAAAGTAGACTAATAGACACATTGCAATTTAAATAGTTGTTTATTAACATGTCCATAAAGCATTGTTCAAATAAATAGACCTTCCTGGTTGCAACATACTACCGGTCAGACACATTTTTTATTAACACAATGTACACACATATATATAATTTATATTAATTTGTATCTTTCCATTTATTGTCCAATCGCTGAGTCGGGTGACTGAATTTAGATGGATGTGTGCCGCTTGGCGTGGCGAGGATGTTGCTCCACTTCGGTCGGTCCACGAAAACGAACCATGTCAGAGCGATTACTAAAGATATAATGACTAAAAATACACTAATCAACGTCCTCCGTGTTTCGCTAACTTTTCATGAACTGTTCACTGTAAAGACGTGTGTACTTTTTGCCATTCTTTGCCCTTTGCCCAAATCCACAATCTCCTCCTCTCTGTGTTTTCTTTCTCGGACGGGATTCTAAAGTAACACAAACAAGGCTTGTCTCCTCGCTGGTTTGTGGATCAGATCGCACAACTGTCCTGCATTTTGGCTAAACCTGATAAATAAATAAAAATACCACAACGAAATAGCGACTGAACAACTGGCCGGCCGCAGAAGAAAGCTTTATTTTGCCCTACAGGTGGGCGTTCTTATAAGGTTGTGACGTCACTTGAAAGCTATCGCTTCCGACCGATCCATTTTGAACAGGAGAGGGGGGATCTGATAACTTTATATCATAGAAGAGACAGTCGGTAATTGTAAAGAACGTCGGATCACTTCAACGTTATTTATAAATATATAACATTTATACTTTTCACCGAGGTTTACAAAAAAGCAGTACTTCGCCAAACGATAATCTGAAACAATGTAATGACTCCACCCCTTTTTAGGGAGAGGGGGGGGGGAGTATTGTCATGGTCCGGGACAGATGGAGCAACCCCACTTGGTCGGCCGACCCATTCACGTCTGATTGGAGAAAGTCGTTGTTTCAGCTTCCCGAAGAGATGCTTCGCCTGGAACGCTGAGAGAAGCAGAAAACACACGCCAGGTAAGACTCCATAATACTACATTTCACCTAGCAACCTAGCATGACAGATTAGGACTTATAGTTTAATTCAACCTAGTTTTGTAACTTTTCAGAAGATGCGTGTACAGGACAAACAGATTTCACTCTGAATCACTCACTATTCCTGGTCTGCTTGTTAGTCATCAGATGCTTTGCACAACGACTCGAGTGTGGGATAAATCAAATAAACAAAACAAAAAAGGATATGGTGAATGCGTAACAAGCACGTCTAATTTTGTCTTAAATATGCCTACATAAATAAAAACACATGCGTTTGACAAGGTGAGATGACGCATACATGACCGTTGTCATCATCACCATCAATCGCCAATGCCCTGTGGAACTACCTGTCATGATGGTTGCTCCTAAACCCTGTGCAGAACAATGAGGCATTTACCTTGTCTCTGGGCTGTGACAGAGCTTGTGTGTCTGGCCAGCATATGGCCTCCACTGACTAACAAGAGACTGGTGGGTGGCCTTTATTATTCTCTGCATTGTCTTCTGATTCCTGATCTCACGGAAGCCAAGGGCAGCCACTGCACTGCTCCGCAGCTGTTCTCTTTTAAAAGTTTGACATTTAATACAAAACAAGGCTGTGGGTTGACTGCGAAACTGTCCTTATCATTGTAGCCCTGTGTTTGGAGTTAATTGTTAGCCTATTTCAAGCTATGACCAAACCCCAGTGACGTGCATTCGGAACACAATACCCTTTTCTCTCGCACATACTGGTCTGCGTTTCCTGCTGTGGCCCAGCACTGTATCCAGAGTGGACCTGTTTTGCTGAATGGATTTTGGCTCTTCATCAGAGTCTGAAATAAGGCACACTGTAAAGTGGTTTGGTTTCTTCCATAGCATCAGCATTCACTTGAGAATCTTAATTACAGGCTTCATCGTCTCGGTCGGGTTTTCAGGCATCCCCTGAGTGTTTCCTAGGCTAGAACAGTCCCCGTTGGTAATTCCAATGCTGACCACATCGGTAATGAGCAGAGCAGTGGTTGCATTCCAGGGAATCACAACTCCAATGGCCTCATGGGAAAGGGTGGCAGGGGAAGTCTGGGAGACAGTGGATCCACATCATAATCTCTCTGCCATAAACACCGGCTTCCGTAGATGTTTCGTCTTCGTGGTCCACTGAGCCACATCGTCATCATCATCGACAACATTTGCATGTTGCTAGATGGCTTCATCTAAGCGGCAGTCACATGTGCAGCAATTAGCGTGTTTGGACAACAGCATTAAAGTTGTCTATTTTGCGGTAGGGAGATGGTATCATTAATTCAATTTTCAGGAAATGGGTTGTTCCTGTTTGTTTCCTGCAGAACTCTTGGTTCTTCACTCCCCACAATATTCTCTCTGGTCTTCACTGCACTCCTATAAAGACAATAGTTTAGACAAAGTTACTGGCAACGCTTGCCCTTAGCCCAACACACCCATTCACTCAGCACAGTAGACCTCTGACCACAACATTGTTAAGGCCTTGAGAGAGTTATGGAGTGTAGGCCTATATGGGTAAGATTTCACATTACCCCACTGTCTCTGATTACAGGAATTAATTCCTGTTGCCTTTGAAAAATTTATTTGTTTTAGTTTTCAGAGAAGTTCCTCACCGCAGGCCCCTACCTCAACACCAAGTTGGCATAGCCCCTGTCCCAGTCTCTCTCCCTGGCCATCCTATGTCTTTATACATGCTTGTCTTCCTATGAACTTCCTATGGCCCACAACAACAGTACAGCAGCAGAAGCACTGCTCCTGCTGAAGCCAGAGGTGTCAGCAGATCTCATGCCCACAGCAGATTAGCAGGACCGGCTGGTGGATACAGGGCCTTTTGTTGGACATGCTTTAACTAAAGCATCGGTCGCAGAGTCCAGCCGCCTGCGCCTCATTGTTGCTGGGGTCTGCAAAACCCCAGCTCAAATCAGTTCACATGAGTGAATGGGTCAAGCCTCTGGGTCTCAACAAACCAACCTACTTTTTAAAGGAGGTGGTGTCAACCACGTGAGGCCCAGTGTGTGCCTTCCTGGGCCCCTGCAGGAAGAGACATGGCTAGCTGTAAACCAGGAGACACAACAACACATTTGTTTGACTGGTGTCTGTGTGTGAGTAGGCTTTGTGTATATGATCAAATATGTGCTATTTGGTATTTTCCAGATTGAAAGACCGTTTAATTGATGGTTCCACAGAGGAGGCTAGAAATAAATATCTTGTAGGCCTAATCATATTATCGAGTTGAGCTAAAGTAGTGCCTTGTGATTTTTTTGAAAGTGTCCCTGATTGAAGAGACAACATGCAATGTCACAAACAAACTAGGTCAGGAAAAACATGTCTATTTTCCAGAAGGTTTTGCTTTATTCTTAAGGCAGAGAATTGTTGTTGTTGTTGCCGTTTTCTTTCTGCCGTTATGTTGTCACACTTTCTCTTGTCTTTATCATGAGAATGAAAGAAGACTGGAAGACAGACAGTGTGTGTGTGTGTGTGTGTGGACATTCTTCCACTTCAAAAGCCCCCCAGAGGCCTGGCTGCAAACACTGGTTGAATGGGAAGGAGGATGGAGCACCGAGGAGGGTGTGCCGGGTCGGGGGGTGCTGGGGGCCTAAAGAGACAGGTGCAAACCATGAGAGGCGGGGGAAAGTCCCGCCACTGCCATCTGCTTTCCTTTTCTGGGAGTGGGTTCTTTAAACACCCCCACTCCCCGCCAACACACCTCACAGCGACACACTCCCCCTGGGCAGCCGCCGCCCTACCCCTGTTGCCACGGCACCCCACTTTGGGTTAACCCCCACATGTGCCGAGTCAATCTCGTAGGCCTGCTGCCTATTGTGAGCCGGGGGGGCAGAGGGGGAGGAGGAGAGTAATGGCTGTATAGATAAGTGTGTGAAAGGACGCCCTTGCTGGGGGGGGTATTCAAGTATTGATGAGTGAAGGGATTTTGGGTTGATTTTGCCATGCATTCTTCTCCCAGTAGATTGTGACTTGTTTTTTTCTCCTTTAACAGGTACGTTATTTGGACAGCAGCAGAAAGAGCGACCATGACGGCCATTGAGAGCAAAGACACAGACGTTAGCGACACAGACAGTGGGATTATTGTGCATTCTGGTAGGAACACATTGAGACAACATGTACCAGGTTCAATGAAAGTGCAATACATTAAAGAGCAATTAGTTGGCAGTGAGCAAGTCTGAGTACTTCAACAAAAATCTACAATCTACATCTTATTCTTATCTATAAAAGCTATACACACACCCCTCATAATGTACCTAATGTCATTTTCATTGTTAAAAACAAAGTAGTACTCGTCATGCTGCTCAAGGCAATAAGACATGGAAAGTATATGGTGACCAACCTAAAAATATTTAAAAGTGTGTGTTTATGTCTGTACCCCCAGGCCCAGACAGCCCCAGCTCTCCACTGAGGGATGGGAACACCCACACCAGAGTCCTGAAGCTGAAGCAGCAGGCCCTAGAGGACAGCCTGGAGCTCTGCCTGCTGGAGCTCCGGAAGCTCTGCCTCAGAGAAGCAGTGGGTGGCTCCTATATACTCATAAATATATACTCATAAATATATACTCATAAATATATACTCATAGATCCCCTATATGTTGTACTTAACTTTAGACTTAACTTTAGATCTGTTGCTTCCATGCGGTTTTGGTGGGACTCAGTGGTCAGTGCAGACGCAGCACAAAGATTCTGACTTCAAATCTGTGTCGGAACATCGCTAAAAAGAGCATATGATGCACAGTTAGACTGCGGGTAAAGAAAGATGAAGAATAATAATGATATTCAATCTGCAGCCTAAACAGACAGTCCTGATTTGTGGATTAATAGTCTCCTCAGCACATGGAAAATCACCCATCGTACAATATGGAGCAGTAGAGGAAGTCATGGTATTGTACGGACGGCTAATCCAGGCTCTGTTCGGCAGGAGCTGACGGGGAGGCTGTCCTGCGACTATCCTTTGATGCCAGAGGAGAAGCCTCCCCGCGTCCGCAGGCGGATTGGGGCAGCGTTCAAGCTCGACGAGGGTTTCATCTATCAGGATGGCCAGGTACGTTGCCGTGACGACCAATTATCATCATCATCACTATCATCTCCAATTTTGGTTCATTAAATCCGATGTAAACTAGACTGTTTCCATCCATCCATCCATTTGCTTCCGCTTATCCGGGGCCGTGTCACGGAGGCAGCAAGCTAAGCAGGGCTCTCCAGACATCCTTATACCCAGCAACACTTTCTAGCTCCTCCTGGGGGATCCCCAGGCGTTCCCAGGCCAGATGAGATATAGAATCCCTCCAGCGGGTTCTGGGTCTGCCCCGGGGTCTCCTCCCAGTCGGACGTGCCCGGAAAACCTCTAAAGGGAGGCGCCAAGGAGGCATCCTGGTCAGATGCCCAAACCACCTCAGCTGACTCCTTTCGATGCGGAGGAGCAGCGGCTCTACTCCGAGCTCTGTCCGGATGTCTGAGCTCCTCACCTAAGGCTGAGCCCAGCCACCCTCCGGAGGAACCTCATTTCGACCGCTTGTATCCTCAATCTCGTTCTTTTGGTCACTACCCACAACTCTTGACCATAGGTGTGGGTTGGAATGTAGATGCAGCTTTGCCTTCTGGCTGAGCTCCTTCTTCACCACAACGGATCGGCACAGTGTCTGCATTACTGCAGACGCCGCACCAATCTGTCTGTCCATCTCCCCAACACACTTTAACTCCTTCGCTTGAGGCAGCAACTCACTCCCAACCCGGAGGGAGCACTTCACCGTTTTCCCGCAGAGAACCATGGCCTCAGACTTGGAGGTGCTGACTCTCATCCTGACCGCTTCACACTTGGCTACAAACCGCCCCAGTGCATGCTGGAGGTCACGGTCTGATGTAGCCAACAGAACTACATCTACGTCTGCAAAGAGCAGGGATGCAATTCTGAGGTCCCCAAACCGGACACTCTCCTCACCTCGGCTACTCTTTGAGATTCTGTCTATGAAAATCACAAACAGAATTGGTGACAAGGGGCAACCTTGGCGGAGTCCAACACCCACTGCGAACATGCTTGCCTTGGTGCCGAGAATATGGACACAGCTCTTACTTTGTTTGTACAGGGACCGAATGGCACGTATGAATGGCCCCGGCACCCCATACACCCGCAAGTACCCCCCACAGGATTTCCCGGGAGACACGGTCATAAGCCTTCTCCAAATCGGCAAAGCACATGTAGACTGGATGAGCAAACTCCCATGTTCC
>OMOU01067351.1:4271-25479 GCA_900312585.1 Malacocephalus occidentalis | reverse complement strand
TGGTTATGAGGACTTTTACAATGAAAAACTGAGAGAAATTGAAATCTTAGCAATATTCACGCTATTAATTCGATTTGAGGATTGTTTAGGTCCGTTTGAGTATAACGTAAGAACATTAAGTTTAAGTTTGAGGGTAGAGTATTATGTATGGGAAGACAAATCGAGTGAACAAGCGGACACAGGTTTAGCCATTTAGACACAAGCCAGCTCCCAGAGGTACATGTTCAGAGGAGACACAGACACCAGCCCGGCTACCTGGACGAGAGCAACACTGTGTCTGCTGGGATGTGCTCTTCCTGAAACACTTTGACTACATGCCCCACCTCTACCTGAGAAGGACATGACATCAAGTTATCACGTCATCACATTTCCAAAACACCAACACCGCCGCTAGCCAACATACCTTGGCCCACTCGACTGTCTCCCACATCCCATTTCTGAGGACTGGAAGGAGGGAGAGAGGTTAAGAGAAAAGGAGCAACATTAGTTGGAACTACAATGGGCCGTCTGCTGATCTCAACATGAAAGACAAACCATGACAAATCCTGAAATGGTTACAATTCTATCTCTGGCCCATATATTTTGTTGCCTTATTTTAATGACATTTAATTGATAGTGACACATTAATAAAGTTGATCAATTCTAAAATGTTCTGTGAACAGCTGACTGTCTACCATTAAACATGCAAGACAAGCACATTTCTCGAAATCAATAGCAGATAACCGGAATAACACAATCATCATTCTTTCAACCATTGACCATTTAATCAACCAGTATGTTGACCAAATCCAAATGTGAAGAACTTGCAGTCCACTTCAGAGATAACATATACACTATTTGAACGCATGTCAATTTGAGCCTATGAATTTTAATATCCCAGAACCTTTGGAAACACTGAAGAAATGCGTCCTGATTGATGCTGAGATGCTTGGCAAAGATATTTCCCAATTAAAACACGCAAACTACCTTTTAGATCCCATTCCCACATCTCTTTTTAAAACACTTCATAGCTTTTTTGATGAACACTTAGCATTGTAAACTACTCTCTTCAGATGGGTGTTTTCCCTACTGCTCTAAACACTGCCATAGTTAAACCTCTTCTGAAGCTAAATTATTTAGATGCCTCACTTTTAGAGAAACTTGTGTATAATCAGTTAAATGATCTTCTGAGCTCCCACAATATTTTTGGATAAATACCAATCTTGGTTAATTATGGACATGAAATAACTCTCTATATTAGTACTACTTGACTTAAACGCAGCCTTTCATACAGCAGATCATTTGATTATTTTAGGTAGACTTCACAGTCTGATTGGCATCTCTACATTTCCATAGCTATGCTGATGACACACAGCTTTAGATTGCTGTGTTTCTATTTATGTATTTGTATTATTCTCTCTTTAATACCCAACCTTTTATCTTTGGTGTTACTCACTCTAACCCTAACCTAGTTTCTTTGAGGCAGATTGCTTTTATTGTGTGAAGCACATACTTTAGTATGAAAAGTGCTATACAAATAAAGTCTGATTGATAGATGTGCATTTGCTGTATAGACTAATGTGGGTCTTACCCCTGGTTTCCTTCCTATTGACCACGTGGTCCGCTTTGTGGCGTTTCTGTGAGTCACAGAGTGAGTTAGTTAGTTTTCATTTCATTTGAAAATCAACCATTTACAATCTCATTTTGTTTTCATCTTGCCCCAACTGGCCACCCCACACGTTTTTAATTGGCTCCAATAACACATTGTGGTGACACAACACAGGGCCATTTGGTGCAGTGAAATTATTGTGACATGGCAGGTGTCAGTACGTAGTAAAATATATATAGAGAATGGCACAATCCAAGTAACATAACAAAATGTAATGTACGTAACATGTAAGAACATTACGGAACAGCGTGTGGTTAGGATTTATGTTATTACATATCAACTACATGCCGTTACCGGTTTTGATATTGCTTCGTATGTTTATGTGCCAATTATGTTTAATCACACTGGAACAAGGACACTAATGTAAAGGGATACCCAAACAACAAAGCAGGGCAGTGGGTCCCTCACCATATCCTCGATGATCTCCTTCACGGCAGCCACGAGGAGGATGACCACCAGGGGCACTAGTGTGGTCCAGCGACCGGTCGGAGACACGTCGGGGATTTGCTGCGGAGGAGGAGAGATCGCTGGGATGTGAATGGAATTGAAAGAAACCACTAGATACAGACTGGCAGCAGCATTAGGCATGTTTTTTTTGCGCATGCCTTGCATAGTCATGTCAATTTTATTTGTATATCCCTTAAACACAGTTGCAATAGGAATGTCGCTGGACTTAATATTGTCTTAAAAAAAACAACATTATTTTTAAAAGGGGCCATACTATACAACGTATCGAAAGTGTGAGCATGATTAGCCATTACAAGCCATTTCAAAATCGCCATGTGACTTCAAATTGTCATTGTGACCAAGTAACATCAAAATGGGAGTGTCCCCCCAGATGTATGAAGACTAGAATTATGATCTAGTCATGCATCTAGGTGGACACTCTCACCTAGATGCTAAATTGTCAGACACAGTGACATCACTGTGTCACATGACAATTTTAGTCAGATGACCATTTTAAATGGCTTGTTAATCACACACCTGGTGGCACAAAATAGGGCCCCTTTAAATAGTAGTTTTGGTAATAAAGAAAGAGCGGACATCTTGCAGCGTGAGGAAACCTCTGTCTGAAGAGGCTTATGACCGACACGTCATATTTACACATACGGTATCGTCATGTACACGGCAGACACCGTCAGAGCCTACCTGGAGCATGGCAATGACCAGGAAAAAGGAGTTAGCTGCCCGTCTGAACTGAGCAAAGAGGAACCGAGGCAAGAAGGTGAGTGCATTGTACTTGGCAGTGCTGCAGGTGGAGGAAAAAGAGATTATTTTGAGATTATTTTGACAGATATTGCGATATGATTCACCATTAGTGGGAATGAGCATGTTTTTATTTTCACTGAAAGAATTGGTCAAATCATGGTGTGAAGTTGGGGTCTGTTCAAAACACATGTCTTCTTATATGTCAGCCATCTTTGCACAGCACTCATTTATAATGTGTTATACATTTACATTTTCAAATTCCACCCTTATTAGAAATTTAGAAAAATCTTTTCATGTTCCCACTTGCAGCCCATTCCGATATAATGCAAAAAGTCCAAAGTAAAATCACATTGTTTCCAAGTCCCGACACAGCATTTCACAAACGCAGTGAATCTCAAAATCCAGAGCATTAAACATCAAATGTATGCCGAGTTCTATTGTCCCGCCAACACTTGCCAGACGAGGTTGTTGCAGAACTTGCTGTGTTGAGGTTGATTGATGAAGATGAGCCGTGCGTCGTCCAGCTCGGCCAGCGACTCCCTGGACGGTGCCTCCCGCGGCCGCTCATATCCTGTGTCACAAGTGGCCGACCGGGACAAAGCCATGGGAGGATTCATTCATTCCAACAACACCAGGACTACGGCACCACGAGTTAAAGCACATCAGGCACACGCACGGACGGAGACGCTCGGCTCTCACTATCCATGTTGGGTGGGTCTTCTAAGGAAAACCCTGTTGATACGTCTGGATTAGCGTCTGTGTGTCCATGTGCACGTGTGTCTTCTCTTCTATCTGTTAAAATAACCCCCAATAGGGGAGGGTTACACTACAAACAACCACACGATTACACATGAACAGGCTTTGTGACTAAAGGGAGAGGGTATGGACAGGAGGACACAGCCTTAATCTGCCAACCAAGACCGCTTAACTGGCCTGCATTAGAGCTCATGGAAAGGACTTGCTGCTGACACCTATATTAGTCCAGAGATTAGGCCTACATTCAGGGATCAACAGACCTATCCAATGCATAGAGCGTGCCTCTAATGAAGCAGCTGTGATTGTGAAAGACAACATTATACTTACTGTTAAAATGCATAATAAAATGCATTAATTCTCTCTAAATTCTAAATGTGTAAATATTCATGATGCAATACCATCCCTCAGTAATACTAGAAGTTTACATTTGAGTTTTCACACAGGTAGAGATGGCATTTGGGGAAAAATGCAGGCCTACAACAACAAACGGTCACAAACCAAAACAGGCTTATTTTGAGAGGCAATAGCAGGTTTTCATGTCAAATCCATTTTAATGGCACCACATGAGATGGTATCACCCAGTGAAGCCCTGTCTTTCACCAACTCAGCTATCCAAAACCAACTGGTTGAGTTCACTCTTGATTTACCCCAAAATACAAATACAAATGAATCCATTTTTAAGACCACGATAATAAAATGAAATCTTAAAATGAATGCGACCCTCAAATACTCTTTTCCATAGCGTTCACATTCATGAGGTCTGGCAGTGCACCAGTACAGGCACAACTAGTCCAGTAATAATATACATGGACCATGCTGCTGCTGCTGCACATACAAATAAAGCCCACCTAACGTTAACATGACGGGAAACTGCTTGACCCTGCTACCGACGACCTGTGGAAGGCGTCTATTTGCACGGACGTCGGGACATAAGGGTACATATGATCCTACCACACCGAGCCTCGTACCTGCAACTCGGGACCGGAGGCTGGACACAGCTCTCCCCAGCGGCATCACGGCTCTGCAGACACCTGTGAGGGGCTCCTTGTTGTCGGTGGCGTCTGACTCATTTCTCGTGGGCTGTGCTTTGCTCTCCAGCTAATGGCTAACTAACGGCAGCGAAGCGAATTGGAGTGTACGACGTGAGCATCCCTGCTGTTTCACACGTCGTGCGGGTTTAGTGTTCCGTGTTTGAGGGGGTTTTCGGCTTCTTCAGGGGTGCTGTTTTGTTTTACTTCCTTATCCGCCCACCTTTGTGTCTGGTAAGAGCTTCTCTACGTGGGAAACACGGACAATTACCGCCACCTGTTGGTTGTTTGCGTGATATAAATGTGTTCATCACATGACAGCAGAGGCGCGCCGCCAGGAGAGGAGGTGCCAATGTGATCTGCAGGGGTGTCAAACATGGGGGCCGGGGGCCGGATGCAGCCCGCAAACTAACCAAATCCGGCAATTTGATAACCCGGATTGATTTCTTCTTTCTTATGGATTTGTTCACTTTATCCAGAAACACACACGTTTTCGGTTGTAGTTCCTACAAATATCCACTAAGCTGCATGAGATTGGTGATTTAAATGTTGCTCCTCCTTTTTCGCCAAATAGTCAGACTTGTGCGTGTGCATCGTGTTATTGTTTTTATGTTTTAAATACATGATTGTGACATGTGATCAACATTTGGGCTTCTCTGATGACAATCTACTAATATATATTCTGCCTTCAGAGATGATGCATTGCACATTGGGCAGTCTCTTCTGATCCTACAAGTATCCCTCTTGCTTCAAGCACAGTTGTTTCTGCCAGTAAAAGGCACCGCTGTGTGGATACTGGGCCTTGGGCTCACAGCAGGAATCGCCACAGAACTGAACATCAGTTCTTGTGTTTGTATGAGCCAATCTAGCAGTGGACTGCATACAGCCCCTTAGTGGCTTAGTTTGATTTTTGGAACGTGGTTACACTACTGGTTACACTACGCTAAGGGTTGCGTGTTACCATCGCCATGGTAACGATGCTCTCTGCAGGAACCGGCTGTGTGCTGGCTGAGATGGAGAGAAGACTGCTGCAGATAATAAACCACTGTTCGAAGCGTGAACAGACACAGAGAAACTGGCATTGAATACAGGCCATCATAACCAGGTCATGTGTAGACCGATGGCTTTTATTGAGTAGACGCCAGAGGTTGGTTGAGTGTACTTGGAGGGCCTGAAAGGCAACAGAGCCAAGCAACAGACAATACGGAAACAGAATGAACACATTTTAATGTGTGTGTTGGGGTCTAAACCATTCGTTTTATATGACTTAACAATGATTCATTCTTTTGATGTGACACTGAAGTTGCAATGTATTATTATTGATCCTTGTAGAAAGAGCCGGATATTAAGCCCGGTCGCGTGTTATCACCCCCTGGTAATGAGCTGGTTGAAAACAACAGAGGAGTCAAAAGGAAGCTCTGTAACATTTCTTTAGGGGGGAGCAGTGTGCTTCAAACCAAACAGAACAAAACAAAATGTCTGCTTCAGTCAAAGCACATAAGGAATATCTGACCTATGACTGCATTAAATCATTATTCATGGGGTTAGGGTTAGGGTTAGTCGTAGTTTATGGTCACATGTTGTGCGTGGGTTTGACTCTCATTTCAGAACAATGGGAAAGAACAAATAAAATGAATGAATTGTAGCTAAAGCAGAAGATCACTCAGGAATACAACATTCTCCTTCTGTTTCACAAGTCATCTCCATCAGACTTCATTGTTCTCCACAAAGAATCATTTGATGGTGTATAATCACTAAAGGTGTTGTGGTTAATTCTTTAATACTGGTTTGACCTCAATATCCCCACCATGCCAGCAACTCCCTCGTCAATCTGCCTACATGTCTACACACCAGACACATGACAAATTGTTCCATCTCAGCATATTTTTGCATATTTCCCTCAACAAATCTGTTTTTCATTTCTCACTGGAGGGACACTTCTGTGATCATCATTTTCCATATAGCCTAGTTATCAGCAGATTTCTTGTATTTCCAAACAATTTGTCACTGTAGCATCTTCTCTGGATTGTCATTCCACCATCCACATATTTTGCCAAAGGCTGTTTTGCTGTCTGATGATTTAGTGTGTAGTGTATTGAGCTGGGGTGCGTTCAGCCTTGACAAAACTTACCAAAACTTTATTTAAGGGTGAAACGTGGCGCATTGAACACCCTGTTTTTTCAGAACCTGATGAAAATAATTTTAACACAAAAATAATAATAACACAACCGATCATCATGTAAACAATAACACAAATTGGGATTAATGTATGAGCGGACAGGACGATGATTGAGCAACCTTTCTCAATGTGAAAGCATTTCGTTTCACTTTTTATTACACTGGTTGCCTCTAATGCTGTTATGTCAATTCCAATATTGGTGTGATGGCCCCTGTGGTGTAATCTAGGAGCTTGTATGTCTAATCAGTGTACCTCCCCTGCAGGTGAGGTAATCACACTAACTCAGCACACCTGGGCCTGTGCCCTGACGTTAGTAAAGCGGCTGCAGTCATTCACTCTCTCTCTGCTTCTCCTTACAGGCATCTATTCCGGCTTTGTTGGCTTTGGTGCCTGAGTTCATTTGGTTTCATGTGTCTTTCAACACTCCTTCATGCACACACACCATTTAGCACTCACACATTCTACTGACAACACCGATGATCGCACGTCAGACTTAATGAATGACTTAATGACTACTTAACTCATTCTTTGTAATTTGGTTCAATTGGTTTAATTCATTTTGTTAAACGTTTATCATGGTGTGGTTCCCGTTTTGTTATGGCCACCTGAGCCAGGTCGTAACAGTAATGAATGACTATATTTTGAATCCAAGATGTTGTACTGTAACGCGTGTGTGTAGGACCCAAATGCAGCACAACACAATTTATAAGTTGAGCGGCACAGTACATACCGCTTTCCTAAGGCATCGTGTGTTTGGATGCTTTACGCGGTTGGGAGATGGCAGCCGATTATACTGTATTCACCACCCTCTGCAGGGCCTTGGGATCAGCAGTGGAGCAGCTGCTAAACCAGACATTAATGCAGCCAGAGAGGATGCTGTCGATGGTCCGCTTGTAAAAGTTAGTGAGTGTTTTTGTAGTAAAGGTGCTTTTGGGCATGTTGTACAGCTGAAGGGAGCATGACCCATCCCCCCGTCATTGCCTGAAGTCCACAATCATCTCCTTAGTCTTGCAGATGAGAGAGAGGTTGTTGCCCTGCCATCATGTTGCAGATTTCCTGACCTCCTCTCTGTAGGTGATCTCATTATTGTTTGTGTTGAGACCGAGGATCGTGGTGTCGTCCAAGAACTTGAGGATGATGTTGGCGCTGTGTGTGGCTACACAGTCATGTGTATACAGGGGGTAAAGGAGTGGACTGAGCATGCAGCCCTGAGGGGTTCCAGTGCTCAGGGTCAGTACAGACGAGGCGAGACTGCCGTCCTTACCACCTGGGGTCTGCCCGTCAGGAAGTTCAGGATCCAGTTGCAAAGAGGAGTTAAACCCCAGGTTCCTGAGCTTGAGAGTGTGCTTCATGGGCACAAAAGTGTTGAATGCTGAGCTGTAATCAATGAGTAGCATCCTCACATATGTGTTTCCTTTATCCAGGTGAGAGAGGGCAGTGTGAACTGTCAGGGCGATGGCGTCGTCCGTAGATCTGTTGGGACAGTAAGCCAATTGAAGTGGGTCCCATGTGTCAGGAAGGGCGGAGCATGATGTGAGCTCTGACTAGCCCCTCGATGGATCTGCCCACCCTCACTGCCACTTATGGGACCTAGGAGAAATGAGATGTTGTGGGCATCGTAGAGCTACCACTGAGGAAAGGCAAAGGTGTTAGAAGGTATACGTCATCAGACATCTGCACACAGCACTGGTGGGGGAGGCCTGCTATCAGTGAGCTTGAGCGAGACAACAGTCTCGGAGAGGTGTGTCACCCATATGCCATTTGTCTCAAACCAGGTTCCGAACCGTTTTCCCTGAAAATCCCCAGACTGATTCCATTGGCGTTAATGGACAAAGTGAAGCAATAACTGTCATGCATGGAAGGGCCTCGGGTTGATCAGCAGAGTGGAGAACCCGACGGACTGTTTGCGCCGACATCATGGTGGTGCTGAAGAAGACAGGGGCAGTGCGCATATGTGTTGATCACACAAAACTGACTGAATAAGTGTGCAGGGAAAAATTCCGGGAATGCCGGTAGGTGCACAAATCTTCAGCAAGCTCGACCCCAATATGGGCTTCTGGCAAATACCCCTGACTGAAGATACAGCAAAGTACACCACCTTTATAACACCCATCAGATGTTATCATTTCAACAGGCTGCCCTTTGGTATTTCTTCAGCACCAAAGCACTTCCAGAACAGAATGGTGACAAAGGTCATAGATGGCCCCCCAGGGGGTCGTCTGCCACACGGATGATCATGTGGCAGACAGGAGCAGGACACCCGTCTGGATGTTGTGCTGGAGAGGATACAAAAGGTAGCATAACACTAAACTTAAAAGTGTGACCTGTCAATGCAAGGGGTCACCTTTTTGGGCCACATAATCTCCAGGAGTGGTATCTGTGCTGGCCTGAGGAAGACAGAGGCTAGAATGAAGCCCACCTGTGTTATCAAATAGGGAAATACAAGTATCAGTGGATGCCTCTTCCTACGGCCTGGAAGGGGTTCTTCTCCAGAAGTGGGAGGATCAGGAAACAAGGAAGCAAGCGCTGCTGACCTGAATGAGCCAAGAGAGCAGCTGTAGAGGGACAGTGTGTGAGCAGTTGTGATGGAAGGAAGTTCTGGTGGGCACATGGCAACAGGGAATAAGCCTATTGGGCTGAACAGACATTTCTCACTACAAAAGATAGACTCTTGCAGAAACGAACCAGACTCGTCATCCCCTCAGCTATGAGAAATTATGTGTTTGCCAGACTGCATGAAGGTCATCAGGGTGTGGTGAAGTGCAGAGAGCGCACACAACAGTCAGTGTGCTGGCCTGGCCTAAATGAGATGCAACTGTCATCATCTCATAGCCATGTGGGCATCTCCGGAGCAGAGCAGCGATGGGATGTAGGAGCAACCCTCAAATGTTCCACAGCAGAGTTCAGCAGAAACACCGAAGCAGATATGGTTCCTGATCTGCCATCTACCATCTACAGTGGTCAGAACAACAAGATTGGACACACGCACACACTCAAAAGAGAGACAGGACTTTGTGTATAGGAATGTGAAGGAATGTTTTACCTGTACCCGGATTTTGTTGTGAAAAAAACAAAAAGATGAATGTGAATACCCAGACTTTGAATTCAGTGTGTTGAACATTTAGAAAGACCCCCCCAAAGAATCGGCACCTTATCATGGTGGGGGGGTTTGGGTGCCCCAGTGAACCTGGAAGCTGTGTTGTCTGGGGCAATAGCCCCTGGTAGGGTCTCCCAAGGCAAAGTGGTCCCAGGGGAGGTGCCAGACTAAGAGTGATTCAAAGACCCCCATGAAAAGGCCTTCAAAGAACTATGCTACCTTGCCCGGACAAGGGAAACCGGGGCCCCCTTCTGCAGCCAGACCTGGGAGGGGACCTCGTTGGTAAGCATCTGGTGGCTGGGCCTGGATCCACGGGACCCGGCCGGGCCAAGCCCGAAAAGGCAACGAAGAGCCGCCTCCCTGTGGGCCCACCACCTGCAGGGAGAGTCATTGGGGTCGGGTGCATTGCAAACCAGGCGGTAGGCAAAGGCGGGGTCCTGGGCGCGCGGGTCCCCGACATCGCCAACTGGTTCTAGGGAAGGCGTAGCCGAGGTGAGGAGAATGTCTTGTTTGGGGACCTCAGAATTCGGGTTCGGGGTCTTGTTCACGAGTGAGGGAAACATGGAGCAGGAGATGGACAGACGGATTGGTGCGACATCTGAAGTAATGTTGTGGTGAAGAAGGAACTCAGCCGGAAGGCGAAGCTCTCGATTTACCGGTCCATCTACGTTCCAACCCTCACCTATGGTCACGAGCTGTGGGTAGTGACCGAAAGAACGAGATTGCGGATACAAGCGGCCGAAATGAGTATCCTCCGGAGGGTGGCTGGGCTCAGCCTTAGAGGAACTCAGGCTGAGCCTGACCGTCAGTCAGTCAGACATCCGGAGGGAGCTCGGAGTAGAGCCGCTGCTCCTCCGCATCGAAAGGAGTCAGCTGAGATGGTTCAGGCATCTGACCAGGATGCCTCCCGGGCGGCTCTCTTTAGAGGTTTTCCGGGCACGTCCGACTGGGAGGAGACCCCAGAGCAGACCCAGAACCCGCTGATGCGATAATATATCTCATCTGGCCTGGGAATGCCTCAGGATCCCCCAGGAGGAGCTAGAAAGTGTTGCTGGGGATAACGACGCCTGGAGAGCCCTGCTTAGCCTGCTGCCTTCATGACCCGGCCCCGGATAAGCAGAAGCAAATGGATGGATGGTATTAGGTTTTAAAAGCCACGTTAACAATGTATGTTAAGTTGGGAAATATCGCTATGAGATATTCAGTTTAAAATAAGTGTCTGTTGATGTTCAGAGAGGGACACACCATATTCTTAAAAGGGGAGATGTGGCATAATGATATTACTGCATAGAATTAAGTTTGTGAGCAGGTTGAGAGACACAACAATAAAGCTCCATGTTCATTGCACAGCTGGACTCACTTTGTTAACATGACATCTCTCTCTCTCTCTCTCTCTCTCTCTCTCTCTCTCCCTCTCTCTCTCTCTCAACTACGTAAACTCTAAAATGATCAATGAGGATTGACACATGGCAATACAACGGCAATTCAATACAATGTGGTTTATTCATGCATAAAGGGAAGTGCTGTGAATACTATAAAATATTTAAGATTTACATTATTAAATTAATGAGCATTCCAACTGAAACTCGATTTCATCACACATCACACAGAACCAGACAATAGTTGTTCGTTGAAGGATGCCGTTGTAATACCTTTCCCGACCACGGCGCGGCGCCAGATATTGCAGCTTAATATAAACGCCGTTACTAACAGACATTTGGTGGACGTGGGGTGGATTTCATCGTAGAGTTAGTGTTTGTTGAGATTAATACCTCTAGTGCTTTAATAGCTAATCTAATCTACTCATGTAATCAAAAAAACATGCTCAGTAAAATGTTATATAAAATCATTTCTGGAAGGCTCTTCACTGTGATAATGTTAATAATTCCTTAGGGTTCCGATATAAAAATAACCATATTAGATGCTTTTTTAGTCAGACCATGGTCACGTTATGTCTGGAGCAGTTTGTCGAAGTGATTTATAAATAAAGACCGAGATAATGAACCCAAAGTCTTTTGGGATGATGTCGGTGAAGAATTGCACAGCTGGACTCACTTTGTTAACACGACATAATACACACACACACATACACACACTCTCTCTCTCTCTCTGTCTCTCTGTCTCTCTCTCTCTCTCTCACACACACACACACACACACACACTCAATGCACGGACACGCTCTCTCTCTCTCACTCCCATTTTCGTCACACACACACATGCACATACAGACACGTAATTGACAAGAATCAATAGTGTTGAATTATTGTTCGTAAGAATAGAAGATGGATAGAGGACGCAGAGAATATCAGTTGCTGTATTTAATCAAGATCTATTTTATGATGGTTTAAGATGATTATGAAACTAACTGTGAGCAGGAGCATTAACTATTATATTTGCTAATTCTGTATTGATGATAATATTGTGGCGACCGGTCGCGTTCATGGTGGCTGGTCTATCTGACAGGCGCAAGGGATTGTGGGTATTTCTTCATTAATATTTGAGTTGTTGTTTTAATTGGGTTAAAAATGTTTTGTTGTGTTTTGGGTCACATATTTGTGTTCTGTGTTGTGTATGTGTCCTCACTATGGATGGGATTTCTGTTGGAGGTGGTACCCACTGTTGTCATTAGTGACCCGTGTTAGAAATGGGCTGTTGGTCCATGTTATACGGTTGGTGACAATAAACAGCAATTCCTGGAGTCGTGCGGTGTATGGGAGACAGGATTGTTATAACTGAAGATCACGTGACTCGCCATTCAATTCTTTAGAGCCAAGCTCGCCACAATGCCTCAGTGGACTCAATCCTTTTTCAATACAAGTAACTCCTCTGAGTTTCTATTGTTTTGCACGTCATATCCTCTGCTGGTCTGTTTAGGCTTCATTAAAGTGAATTAAGGCTTTCCACTTAAAGGCCACCTTTGGCATTATTTTTGTTTTATGTGCAGTTTAATGTTGTCCTATATGCTACCCCCTGCTGGCACCAATTGGATTGCAGTAACGTTACTAACCAACATTACCATAAAGTATAAATAGGTATTTTTCTGAATCACTGCACTAATATGTAATGCCTTTGAGATTTGAAGTTAGCAAAAAAAAAAACACTCTCCTTGATGTTTTATTGTAGTTTTTTTTTTAACTTCCTGATGTATTCATATATTCAAAAGATTTCAATACAACAACATTGAAAATAATTGGCTTGTTCATGACCGTCAGTCAGTCAGTGAAGCTATGAGATACCTATCCCAACACACTGAGCACTTACTTATGTGTATTCTTCAATGCAAAGGTGTGTAATTGTCAAATTGATTCCATCAGCGCTAGGGTCCCCGAGGGGTGGTTTGTCCCAGAACCACCCCCACCCCCTTCCTCTTCCCACCACCATCACCACCTGTTCCTCCTACACCACTACACTCACCACCACCATCTCTACCACCACCTACTCCTCCAAGATGGCGTGGCCGTGTCTGGTCACCGTTGTGGTAGCTCCGCAGATATTTTGTGCTGTTTTATTATTTGTTTTTTTTCCAACATCTCCTCTTTTGCGCAAATACATCGGCACTAGCAACATACAAGCTGGATACACTGCTGGACGTTACCTTTGGTCTACAACAACGTTTCTGGGATACTTTTTCCATCAATCCCGAGTGGCCGGCGATAGAGCAGATAGAGCCACAAAAACCACAGTGGCGTCTCCAGGGACACGGAGGGAAACGGAGAAGGAAACACTGAGGGAAACAGAGCGGGATTCGGAACAGGCGAACTGTCCACCTCTGCCCAGCATCCTTCTAGCTAATGTCCAGTCACTGGAAAATATGTTAGATGATTCCTACAGGACATAAGGGACTGTCACGTCTTTTGTCTGACGGCAACATGGCTGACCCCGCTGGATCAAGTCATTTTCCCAATCGAGTCCTTCTCTCTGTTTTCCAAGCAGACAAAATGTAAGAGTCTGGTCAGTCCAAGGGTTGAGGGGTTTGCTTCCTGACCAACAACATGTGGCGCAACTTTCTCATTCCTGCTCGCTGGACCAGGAGCTGAACCAGTTTGTCAGAGTAATCTCCCTCCGTGTGTTCTTCCCCTGCATTTGTGTGTATCCCTGTATGTTTGTGTTCGCTTCACCCTGCGTTTTAGTTGATGGTTATCTATTCATGATTTGTGTGTATTTGCATATTCCTGTGTTGTGTTGTTTCCCCACCCTTGATTGTCCCCACCAGTCTCCACTTCCCTTGTTATCATCTTAGTTCATGTCAGCCTCTGCGGTAACCCTGTCACCTGTCCCTGCCTTCATGTGCTGTTTCTAATTGAAATTCATCCTGCTACCTGCATTTGGGTATGTTTCCTCATCTTCCTCTTTACCATTCCTTGACAGTTCACTCTCACAAAGAGAAACCCGTTTGTCTAATTTGTGGAGCAGATGTGGCTGTGATAAAATAATAAAAACATAGGAGACATGATGAGATGAAACACCATGACAAATAAAGGAAACTGGATGAACAGAGGCAGCAGAAGATAGCTGGGCTAAAGGAGTAACTTGTGTCACAGCAGGCCATGTTTCCTAGGTCACAGAATGAGGCTGCAGTGGAAACTAGTTTCATTGTGGTGGGATACATTGCGAAATCGAGCCACTCATTTGCCGAAGAAGACTTTCTGAAGTAATGCATGCTTAAAGTTAGCGAAGTAGTGTGTCCAGATAAAAGACACGCATTTGCAAATGTTAGCCTCAGCAGAAATACTGTTGCAGACAGAGAGGCAATTCTTATGTAGCAGTGTGTTAGTCAAGTGTTTTGCCTTTGTGGTCCAGCTCGTTCCAGTGTTCGCAACAATATTCAACCTCTCCCTGGCTGGAGTCCATGGTCCCAGTCTCCTTCAAGTGGTCCACTATTGTCCCTGGAGAGGCAAGACTGCCTCTCCAGCATGCCTGAATGTCTACCGACTACCGATCCAGGACTACATCTGTGCCTTGTTACCTCCCTCCATGCTAACCTCTCATCCTGGTCTCAGGACAACAGCCTCATTCTGAATGTCTCCAAAACTAAGGCGCTAATTGTGAAGGACACAACAGAATCAGACAACTTACACACCACTGGGGTTTAATGGAACTGCTGTGGAGAGGGTGAGCAGCTGCAGATACCCGGGAGTCCAAATCACAGAGGATCTGACTTAGAACACACCCACTGACACTCTGGTGAGGAACGGCGAAGCAGCGCCTCTACCAGCTCAGGCAGCAGAGGACATTCTGAGTCTCCGGGGTGATCCTTCAGGCCTTCTACGCTGCTGTGGTGGAGAGCATCCTGACAGGAAGCATCACTGCCTGGTTTGACAACAGCTCCTCTCAGGACAGGAGGGCTCTGTAGAGGGTAGTGCATTCAGTTGAGTGAGTGCTGAGTGTAGTGCCAATAGTGATTGACAGATAAACATCTGGAATCTTGAATTGACCACCATCACCGAGAGAAGCAGTTCCAGCACCAGACAAACCTGCTCCATTTACATTCCAAACAAGCTGAAACACGATGAAGGTTTTTATGTGCTTGGGGCCGACCCAAACAGCTGATAATCCAGGTGGCGTGAACAACACCTGAGCAGTGCTAACAATGCACTATGTAGGACTGTAGCTGAACTCGAATGGGGGTGCCTAGGCAACCGTCAGCCTTCCATCTCTCAGTTACCGGGATGCTGGAAGATATTAATTGTGATTCATTTAGATATTAATAACAAATGTCTGTCAAAGCACAAGCTCAAGCATGACAGTTTACTTGTGTGGCGTGATGAAATGTTTAGTATTTAGATTCTGGAAAAGTCTTCCCCCAGATTGAAACAGGATTGGGTGGTGAGAAGCTTCTACAGAGTGCTGCATGGCTAACTGTGAGCCTGTTGTCTTGGAAACAAGACATGAGTAGCACTATTGAGGTGCACAAATTGTCTTTGTGCGTTTGTATGTGTGTGCCTGTGTGTGTGTGCGTGCATATGTGTGTGTGTGTGCACGCTGTGTGTGTGTGCGCGTGCGTGTGTCTGTGTGGGTGCATGTATGTGTGTGTGGGTATGTGTGTGTGTATGTATGTATCATAGTTTTTTATAATTTGATCTAGGCCCATGGTTATTAGTTTTCTTTATTACTGCGTTCGGAAATTATGGTCTTGAAATGACAAATATTCTGGAAAACTCATTTAGTGAGCTACCTGCCGCAGGTAACAAAACCCGATTGAGTAGTGGGATCATTTCTGAATAATTGGAGTCAATGATTTCGCAATAAATTCTTTATTGACTTATAACATGATATCTTGTCAGTCATCAAATTATTTCATATCCTATCCTGTTTTAATTTGTACATTCAATAGACCGGTTCCTGCAGTGGGAAGACACAGTTCAGCTTCACTGCCTGCTTTGGTAACAGCTCCTTTCAGGACAGGAGGGAGCAGAGGGTGGTGTGTTGGGATGAACGCACTATTGGCACTACATTCCCCACCCTGCAGGACCTGTACTCCAGGAAGTGTGGAACCAGAGCCTGCAGGACCTGTACTCCAGGAAGTGTGGAACCAGAGCCTGCAGGACCTGTACTCCAGGAAGTGTGGAACCAGAGCCTGCAGGATCAGGAAGGATCCTCACCACCCCAAAAACAAACTGTTTCAACTGCTGCGTTCAACAAATGATTTATCACAAGTTTAAAAGTCTAGTATTTACCTTCATTTTGTATTTTGGGGGGAGATAAGACAAATACATGTGTGGCGTAAGAAAGAAATACACAAACTTTATTATAACATCTCATGACATGACTCCAGTCAACCTAAAGTCTACTCCTCTATTAACCAGTTGCTCAGGCAGACTCGGTTGTTGATATTTTCAGATGACAGAGCTGACCTCTTCTTCTGCACAATGTGGCCTGCCAGAGAAAACAGGCTTTCACATGGCACTGTTAAAGCAGGTGTAGCTAAGTACCTTTGTGCAATATGGGCCAGCTTAGCACAGGTACCATTGTGCCGTCCACCACTGTAGTGGACATGCCTCTATGCTGACACTGGGCTCTGTGCTATACCTGTCTAGAGTTCTGTCTGTGGACAGTGCCTCATCATCAGACTCTGACTCCATCAGTAGGGGGGCCATCTTCTTCTTTGGTGGCTCAGATTCCATTTCCTCTGTGGGCTGTGGTGCAGATTCCCTGTCCTTAAGCATCTCAGTCAGCTTTCGCCACACCTCTTCCCTCGCTCTCTTGTGCTTCTGCTATCATATTGCGAGCACTGTCTGTTCCTACAGTGGTGATCTTGTCCACAGTCTCCCATTCCTTTAAATGAACTGGCTAGTGCATGCTTTGACAAAATGCCTTTCATTCGTATTCACCACACAAGAGTGCGGTTGCCATTTGTAATTGATTAGGGTGCCATTACACCGAGGTAGTTATGTTTGCTTACTGATGTCCAGTGGTCTCCAGTCAGTGCAATACATGTAGCTTGTACCAATTCACTGCCGTGCAATTCGTGCACTCTTGCGACAATAGTTCTCCTCGAAGGTGGCTTGTATGATGGGTCACCTGAGGCCATCTGGATAATGCCTTGTAGCCACTGGTCTTCAAAAATGTTGATGAGCCTACAGGCCATGGCGATCCATTTAGCGATTGCTTTGATTCATTTAGCTGTCGTTGCCTTTTTAAGAGACTTGCCCTGGATGCACTGCGAGCGTATACTGACAAACACGGCTTGATCCCGACTGAGTGGCAGGGCTAGTGATAGCGTTAGCATTAGCAAACATGTGCTTTGCCCGAAGATATTACTTTAGACTTGTGCTTCGGTGGAAAGACAGCTCATCACTACAATATGTCTACACAACTTTGTTTTATATACATTTCCATCTGGAAGCTTTTCAAATGAGAATTTTCCATTCAACACAAGGGGATATCTCTTCAGTCATCGTGTTAACTGCGTTTGAACATTTTTATATCCACGCTGGAAATACATGACGAAGTTTGGGTCAAGCTTGGTAATGTAATTAATTTGCTGTGGGAATGTGTGGTGTGTGTCCCCAGTTAGAGTCTGGGGAGGGTGTGGCTGCAAGCCTGTGGTGCATTTTTCTGGAGGGCCCCACATTGGGTGCCAATGTAGCATAGCTCCTGCTACAATGCCACAAAAGTGGCTTTAGTTTGGGGCTCCTCCAAGGACATAGGCTGGTTGTGGTGTTTGAAGTCCGGTTTATTGTCACGTTGTTGAAGAAAAATGGTATGGAGCAGATGGACCGGCTGCTTGCTAGCTAGTGTTCTCCTTAGTGTGTGTGCTGGTGGCTAATCAGTACACCTGTGGTGTACTGATTAGCCAATGCACCACAGGCTTGCATCCCCACCCCCCCCCACACACACTCTAACTGGGCCAGGTGAGGCCAATTAAGCCACCCAGCCACCAACGACACACACCACACATTCCCACATTTGCGTACATTTTTTCGGTTTCCGGCAGTGTTAACATGTTAACATTGCCCTGATAAATAAATGTTGTGCATTATGCCTTAAATATCACAACCTTCTCAATCAGTTCCTCAAGGCATGACAAAGTGTGTGTTTGGATTGAGGCCGATGAGAAGTAGGGAGAGAAACATTTCTTTGAAGGTCATTTCAGGACACATATAATGTGGCGAGCTTGGTCGAAAGCATGAATCGCGAGTTCTCAGTTGAAAGCAATTCTGTGCCCCATACACTGCACGACTACAGAGATTGCTGTTTATTGTCACACCGAGCCATACAGTGAATAAACGTGCCAACAACCCATTTCTAACAGAGGTCACCAATGACAACAGTGTCTTCACCATGGGTACCATTTCCAAACAGAAGTCCCATCACAGTCATGATGACACAAACACAGAACACAACCGTAACACAATCAAAACACAAACACAATATTCCAACTGAATCAAACAGGATAACTCAATCAACAACAACAAAAGTCCCACAATCCCTTGCGCCTGCTATTCAGACCGCCCACCACGAACGCGACCTATCCTCCCGTCGCTACAATACTTTGTTTAGTTAGCATACATAGATTTTTCCTAATTTTGAAATGTGTGATTACTGTGGTGTTTTGTGACTTGTTTGTCAATTTTTATTAAGTCGCGACAGGAAAAAATACTTGTGTGTATCTATTTAATCTGATGAAGGTAAAATATAAATGTGTTTACATGATGCTACATTCAAGGTTAGCTTCCCTCTGGCACAGTGGTTCCCAACCTTGGGGTCACGACCCCACTTGGGGTCCCCTGATATCAGCCTATTTGAGCCATATTTGATGTTCAAACATCTTTTTCAAGACATCCTGTAGACACGAATTGACTAATGATTCAGAGTCACATTGAGCATAGTAGAGCAATGTGATCATGTTCACCGGGACATTGATATTAACCGGCAGACACTACTCCTAATATACGAGAACTGTGATGTAATATGGCGGCAGAATACACATCACACACAGCACACACAGTTGTATGCAGATATTTAGCATGCGTTCATATATTAAGCAGCAGATTTTCATGGAATATGAACTGTAAACAGCTAATGCTATTATTACAACATAACATAAAATCAGCACACAAGTTGCACTCGTGTGTTCATGGTGTGTGTGTGTGTGTGTGTGTGTGTGTGTGTGTGTGTGGTGAAGAGCAGAAAGAATACATTGATGTAACAGGAATCCTCTTTATCTCCCTTTCTTGCTTAGTCAACACAGAGACTCGGGCATCGCTTCCAGCTTGACATTGACCGAGAAGCATGGCTGTTTATAGGTATGTGTGTGTGTGTGTGTGTGTGTGTCTTGCGTAGTTCTGTATTTTTGCTCAAATGACTAACAACAACAGTAGGGCGCTTTGATTAATGCAGCTGGGCCTCAGGTGCGCTGGTGATGATGTCATCACCAGCCGGCCCCTCTTCCTCCCCCCTGGGAGTTGCACATTTCGTTCTTTGGGTTTCTGGCAGATGTGCCGACTTCATTGGCAGAGTGAGACAGATTTAGATAGCCTTAAAAAATCCAATTCGTTTTTTTTTGTTCTTCTCAAGAGAAGCATTGGGACTAACAATTTGCATATGGAAAACAGACAACATGGAATTCAATCAGCCATAACCAAATCATTAATGACAACGTAGCAAGTGCTAGTGACAAGTTACAATCGGGCAAACCTGCTACTATGCAAAGCTGATCAGTTCGATGAGGGCACGTGTCAATTTTTCAAACTTGACATGCTGGCTGGAGAGTACATCAGGTAATGAGGTAACAAGTATGGGACTGGGCAAATGATTATTTGCAAAGATGTGGGTTCTTTACCCATCACGGGTAGCCATCTTCCTGTAACACTGCTTCATCTGCCCCTCGATATGCATGAGAAACGGGACAGCCTATATTGCCATGGAAGGCTGTGGCCAAGTGTTGGGCCAAAGGTTTGGAATTGGCCCTGAGAGTCTGGGGTCGGGTGAGGCTGCACACATGCATTGTCTAATCAAGGCCCACAGCTTAAACCAGCCATCACTAAATGATAAATGGATTGCATTTATGTAGCACTTTTATCCAAAGTGCTTTTACGTTATTGCCTCACATTCACCCATTGTGTCAAGCATACAAGGCAACAGCCAACGCGCCTGGAACAGTTAGGGTTAGGCGTCTTGCTCAGGGACACCTCCACACTTAGCTAGGGGGAGTCCGGCGATCAAAGCAGCAACCGGAGACAACCGCTCTTAAGAGCTGCGCCACTGCTGCGACCCTTGAGTTTGATATCCTAAACTCTCCAGCAGTGTTGATGCTTACAACTTTGTATACTATCAGATGAGCTCCATATTGTCAGAGATCTGCTATCTCAACTTCTTCTGGGTGATTTTAATGCACGGGGATATACTGTAAATGCAGAGCACAGTTACTTTGTTTCATCAAGTTTCAGAAATATCGTGTCCTGCGAGAGGAACAGATGATGATTGAATATTGTCAGGGGAATTGACAGCACAATAGCGACACCTGGTGACTCATTTAGGTTACTGCTTTACACCCAGACATAGGGAGGAATGGGACTGGAATGAGAGAAAAAAAGCTCTTAATTAATTGTAAGCAGGCAAAGATTAAAGGGAAGATTTTTGAGAACTGGCCAAAATAAGCGATTAGAGTGAGTGATTACATTACATCAATCATCATTGTGTGGGGTGTATGTGTGTGTGTGTGTGTGTGTGTGTGTGTGTGTCGGAAGTGTGTGTGTGTGTGTGTGTGTTCCAGTGCGTGTGTGTGTGCCAGTGCGTGTGTGTGCGTGCGTGCGTGTGTGTGTTCCAGTGCGTGTGCGTGTTCCAGT
>OMOU01067285.1:16186-30599 GCA_900312585.1 Malacocephalus occidentalis | reverse complement strand
GCTTTGTTTTATCCTTCTCGAATTTGCTTTCCTCCTCCTATGTGGTATACGTTCTTCTTTGGCCTGTTTTTGATGTGAGCTGAAACTGCTTTGGCCTGCAGCTGCAGGTCATAAAGATAAGCATTCATCCCCCTTTCACACCTCTTTTCCCTGTACACCAAATTATTTACTGCCCCAGCAATGTAACATTTGTATCCTGGATAAAGACCAGATCTTCCTTGTGGGCTGGGGGGCAGTGAAACCATGTTAAACGGCCCTGTTATACTATGCTTCTTGCCCAGACAGTCTCGGACCCTTGGAGTCTCTAGGTGGGCGGACCGTCCCTGGGGGCCCACGCTCTCCCATGGAGGAGACAAGCATGTATGCATTAAAATCCTCCTTGTCCTGTGTCCACGATCCTGGCCGGTCACCTCCGCACAGTTGCTTCTTATACGCATTCTGTAGAGAAACTAAACCTGAGGAAGACGTTCCTCATTTCCTATTTACACTACTAGGCATGCAGTATTCCCTCATCTCAGGCTAGAATAACTCACGTAAGCACCGGTCGACTCCCTGTGAACCACACAGTTTTTGTTTTGAGAGGTTAAAGGGCGATCGATTCCCTTTTAATAATTCATAATTAATAATTAGCGGACGGACAACCCCCGTCTTTATGGTCGCGGTTCACACCATGCATATACACACGTGCACGGCGGCCCTCCCAACCCACCCCACACGACACACACACACGCCCCCATAGGTGTCGCCGTGAAATTGGTCCTCCGCTTTTAACCCATCCATGGCCATCTTCCTCCACGGTCAGGCCAGGAGCGGTGGGCAGCTAGTGCAGATATTCCCTACAACAGAGAATATATAGATTATAGGTAGCAGGATAATGCGTGATTGAGCATATGTCGCAGACACACTCCCCTCTAATAATAACCCGTCGGTAATTTGTTTGACACGAATTAATAAGATCCGATTACATGAACAGATGAGACTTAATTAGGGCCCAATTATACAGAGCCGCATTGTCTCTTTTTAAATTGACGAGTAGGGCTGCTCGTCGCGCGTCGCCCGGCGACATAACTTTTGTGCGCGGGTACAAAGGCTCGTCAAAAGAAACCAACGGCGACGGTGTGGGCAGCAGACCGGCCCACCATTTGTATTGGTTTTAGTTTTTGTCCACCGTCCTTCCCGCTCTTTTTTTGCTTTGTTCACTTTTGCATCCATGTCACGCAAAAAAGGTGACATGGACGTAGAAATGGCATAGAAATGACACGGTTTACACAGTTATTGAAGTCATCGGTGTCATCAATGTCATCCATGATGCAGCGGCCCTACTTAGTGTAGTTTGGCTACATTGAAATGTATGCATATCACTGCATCAAGGCTCTCCAGCACTATAAAGTAACGTTGTTGTTTTTACTGAAGGAACAGCGGCTATGAAGTCATCCTCATCAGTCTCCACACGGTGTGTTGTATCTCCAAATGAGTGCAAACATTGTGCTCCCCTCGTAGCAAAATGTGATTTGTCCATAAATCCAGTGTGTAGCTTTGCATTCCCCCCCAATGGCTGGAGGTTGTATTATTATTATTATGTGGTCTGTGTCCGGATGATCAAACAGCCACATGTGGACAATGAAGAAATGACAGGGAATCCTAAGTGGCACTGTGGGTGTGTGCAAATGCATTGTCTTTGTACCTTGTGTGTGTGTGTGTATGTGTGTGTGTCTGTGTGTGAGAGAGAGGCAGACACACACACAGAGTGAAAGGAGCATTTTGAAATGTGTTTCATTTTTAAATGATACATTAATTTTTCTTCTGACAAAATGAAAAGAGGAAAACATTTTGTAGAATAATTCTTCAAAAACGCCCCCCCGCTGGAAGCAGACAAATGGAGTAAAAGCAAAGAAAGTCTAGAAACTGCCCTGCAAGCTAACTGCTGTCAAGTTAAGAGGAAACTTGAGAGCAAAAACCACAGCATAAGAAGTGAGTGTACACACCAGAAGAAAAATCTTAGAAAAGAATGAATGTACTATCTATCAGTTTTTATAAAAGCAAGTCATTCTGACAAGCTAAAGCTAGCTCACAATTCACGCTAACCACTCCAGTAGTAGGCAACAAAAGCCCTCACATTGGTTTCTAAGGGACATCAGTACAGCAGCGGCAGCAGAACCCCATGGCTTTCCGCACCGCCTGTACAGAAACAGTCGGTGAAAAATGACAACGGCAGCTGGTGTTGAAACACAAAGTCAGAAAAGAGAGATACTTTCTGATTCATACCAGACAGGAGATGTCAGCGATCTGATCTAGCTCACAGAGCACGGTACTTGCTGTGCCATAAGTGACTTCTATCCCTCGCTGTCCCCGGAAAGAGGGCATCTGTAGTCCTAATGGCCGATGGAACCTCAAACTCAAAGTGCTGGAACACCCTGACACGGTTACTGTCGAGACACTGTCATGACCACAGTCAGCATCTGTAAGTGGGACTATCATGGTGCAGGGAAACATCAGGCATTCTGAGATGGACTTTCCCTCTGGAAAGGAAAGAGCCCTATGAGAGAATGTCTGCCCATCGTGACAACAGCACCCCCACCCTGACAGACACACACACCGTCCCCAGCCACCCAGCTATCCTCATTACAGACCAGCCCCCGGAGGAGAGAGCCTACCAGCCGGAGCATCAGGCCCAGGACTCCCACCTACTATACCACACCAAACCCCCCAGCATGAAGTTGACATTCACAGAGTTTGAGAGAGAGAGAGAGAGAGGTCGTGAAACTGAGCGGGCTGATCAGTCGACCATCAATCCAAGAACCGCACTTCAGCAAGACATCTCAACCATCAACACAGAGCTGACCGCAGTACTGAGGCAGGACAGCAGGTCCTCCAGGTGAGAGGCACCCGGACAGAGAGGCTGACAGCTCTGACAGAGGAGGTGAGGGGGTTGAGAGGAGAGAGGGATAGCCACAGGGGAGATCTGACTACTCTGTCAGAGAAGCTGCACCAGAGAGACCCTGATGGATATGAAAATCTCATCTGAACCTCTCATGGAACTTATTGAGTTTTATAATTAGCTTATTTTAGCCAAATGTCTAAACGTGTTAAAAGCAGGACCTCAGACTTCAGCAAAGAGTTAGAAGATGCAGATGTTTTACAGGAGACATATTACCCAGTAAACTGAACCCAACAAAACAACCTTATAGATGGACAATGAATAGTAAGGTCCATCTACCGGAAAGCAATGGGGCAATAAACAATGACATCTCAATGAGACCATTTCCTTTCCAGCTTGTATCCCCACGGCATTGCCTAACACAGGATGTGCTGGATATTCACAGCATATTTTAGATTTGAAACATTACGGAAGAACACCCTTGACAAAAAGCAGCATGTACAACACCAACTTCATGTTATTGAATGGACCATTGACTCAAAACGGAAACATCACTTTGAAAAATAGTCATTCAACACTGAATTGGCCCAAAATGATTTCTGCAAAAAACGACACATTTTAGAATGAATTGTTAAGACAACGTCACTGACAAGGAGCTACTAGCTCAAATCCAGGCACGCAAACCAAGAAAAGGCATTTGAAATTGAAATATATACCTACACCTATCTACACCAAAAGTTATATGTCAAAGTCAAAGTCAAAGTCAAAGTTCTTTTATTTGTCAAATGTGCTATATTGACATACAGCACAGATGAAATTACATGCCTCTCAGGCCCAGGTGAATTTGTGAAAATAAATAAATAGACAATCTAAAACAGTGAAGACAATCTAAACAGGAAAGACAATCTAAACAGGAAAGACAATCTAAACAAATGAACAGTCTAAACAAATGGACAGTCTAAACAAATGGACAGTCTAAACAAATGAACAGTCTAAACAGTCTAAACAAATGAACAATATAAACAAATGAACAATTAACAATATAAACAATGAACAATATAAACAATGAACAATATAAACAAATGAACAATATAACACAGTGACGTAACCTGGGTACGTTATTCTGCAGTATCCTAAACAAGCGAGTGCAAGACCTCCCCGAGAACTTTGGATTTACACCAAAACACAGAACCACAGACACACCCTCATTAATAAATGTCCACCAAAATATAAACACTATATTCTTTTGTAGATTAAAAAAAAAGCCTCCTCTAGCCCCCCTCTATCCTAACCCTAACCCCTTCCCCCCCAAAATATTAATATTAGTAATAACAACTGCATTAAACATGTATTTACACACACACACAAACACACACACAGACACGCACACACCAAATACCCCCATATTGCTTCATGGTAGAAGACGCACCAATCATTCTGGTCCACTCTACTGTAAGGCTTAAGGTAAAACGTCCTTCCCACACCACGTCACTGTTTGGTGGACTCTTCTCTCCGTGTCTGAATGTGGTGCCGATGACATTCAGACACGGGGGAAGGACATTATAGTGTAGGTACCGGGATGTGTGAACGAGCCATGTAAGTGGTGCGCTCTCTCCCTCTCCGTTCCTCGATCTCTCTTGCTTGCGTTCGCTCTCGTTCTCGCACACGAAATATGAGCGAGCCAAGTTGGGTGTATTGTATTGTAAGTATTCCGCTGCTAGAATGACACACAGATTATCCAAACTTGCTTTGTTTTATTTCGTTTTTCATTTACAAAATGTATTATATTCAGGTCAAACGACACCGATGGAATAAAATGTTTGTTGCAATTTCCTGCATTCTGGTGATTCTTTCCCCGCTCCCTCAATGAGATTGCACCCCCGCAACTACGCACTGGCCTGGCCTCTAGTTCACTGGCCTGGCCTCTCGTTCACTGACCTGGCCTCTCGTTCACTGGCCTGGCCTCTCATTCACAGGCCTGGCCTCTCGTTCACTGCCTGGCCTCTAGTTCACTGACCTGGCCTCTCGTTCACTGGCCTGGCCTCTCGTTCACAGCCCTGGCCTCTCCTTCACTGGCCTGGCCGCTAGTTCACTGGCCTGGCCTCTCCTTCACTGGTCTGGCCTCTCCTTCACTGGCCTGGCCTCTCATTCACTGGCCTGGCCTCTCCTTCACTGGCCTGGCCTCTCATTCACTGGCCTGGCCTCTAGTTCACTGGCCTGGTCATCCACCCCTCCCCAAAAAAACCTCACTAGTTCTACATCACGTGATCCGAGCTGCATCTTCTTTGTTTCACCCAGAACGGAACCTGGAAAAAAAATGACGACCAAATACGAGCCACAAATCACTTGTATAGCATTATGACATTTATTTGTTTTTTGCAGCATAACAGTTAGTGATATATTATTGTTGTTCCATTGTAGTTTTCTATGTAAATTGTATTTACCACAAAAAAAGAGGCCCGTTACATGAACTCGTAGTAAATGTAGCATATCCTGTCACATTAACATAATGTGTTTCATCCTGTTCTTGTTTATGTTTCATCTTTACTACCATGAACAATACTGATATATTATGTTGATAAGGTGTGCAGGATTTAGAGGAGTTGCTCAAGCTATGCTCCATTAGAGAAACACAAATCCAGTAAATGAAACCTGTCCTACCACTCAACCCACCACCATCACAACTCCATTTAAAGCGTATATCTGAAACGACAATTACCTCATAGTTCTCTCACCTCATTTAATGCTTTGCTCATTCTTGCACTCATCTATGTTGTTACTAAATCACTCAAACGTCTTAATCTCTCTTTTTTAGAACTATTGAGTGTTTCTCCAACAATTAGGCCTTGTTGTGTCCCGACAAATTAATTGAATCAGGCTCCCAAATCCAATATGCTTGTGGGAGAACAATTGATAACAAACAATCTGCTACCGGGAAAGGAGAAATCGGATAATTGGACAGAAGGCAAACTCAGGTTATTTTTACTGTTAACAGGCAGATGCTCGCTGTCTCTCTCTCTCTCTCTCTCTCTCTCTCTCTCTCTCTCTCTCTCTTGCTGTCTTCTCTCTATGTGTCATGCATGACAGACAAAAATGTCACACATCTTGTTTTGGCAAAAGGGAAAAGAAGAAGAGAAAACAATTTCCTTGGATGGTGCTGTTACGATTGTATTGGAGCTAAACAACAATTAGTGGCAGGATACCATTTGGTGCAGAGAGGGAAAAACAACATAGTTCTATAAAACTGTCAATTACCTCTGCTGGTATAAAAGCCAACAATGTACAGCAGCGGATATGCAACATTGATGCTCTCCCACACATGCACATACACAGACATCAACAACCACACATAACCACACATAACCACAAACATCCTGCATAAAACATACTCTCAACGCTATGTTGCTACAGGGTGAGCAGTCTGTTTGTGGGGGTATGGTTGGATTGTATCTCTGCAGTAGTGAAGGGACAGAGGGAGATCCTCCCATCCACTCCTTGTCCATACAAACCATAGAACTGGCTTACCTCACCTGCTTGTTAAGCTAACACCCAGCGCTGCAGCAGCAATTACCGCTACAGGGTGAGTCGAGTCTCAAGTCTTTGAGTGAAAGCCCAAACAATTCAAATCTCAAATCTGTATAGTCAAAGTGGATACAGGTGAATTTGCAATAAGCATTGCAGACCTCAAATAAAAAGGTTTTGGTGATATTTAGATCATTCATTTTGTGATTATAAAACAGGCTGAATGACTATGCCTCTCTCTGAGACTATTTCACAAAGCCTTTTTACTGCTAAAACCAGCTCCTAAATTTGCAACGATTTAGGGATCGTCAAGAGGACTCCTAAGTCACTAAAACCTAATAGAAAACAATTCTAATATGGCTGCTGCTGATTTAATGATACAGAATTTTAAAAAGGTATCACCTTCATCGCAGAGATCAACACTGTGATGGCTACTCTACTTGCCCGCAGGGGAAATACAGCAACGCAATGCCGAACGAATTAAGAATATCTGTCTGTCATCTGTCATTATATTGTAATGACATCAAACAATGAATGCCCTGTCTAGACCCCATATCATCTAATAATTCATACGGTTTCCTCTTGATGTTCTCCAACTATAAAGACCTCTTCATGGCCATAGCTGACAATTGCCTGACAATTGCTGAACTTGACCAGTCAGCAGTCTATATTATTTTTGGTTTCATGTTTAATGAGTGACATTTAGATTGGACACTACATTTCAATTGTGTACATTTACATTGTGTTATTAGATCTGTGGTGAAATGAACACATATGTTAATTTCATTATTTAAGAGGAAGCCCTTAGCTAGTAATGTTAGATGTTAGCTAGAAATGTTCAAGTCCACTTAGTGCTAAGAGAATATGTTGAATACACCCCCCAGGTTATTAAAAATGGATTTAGGGGGATGCCCCGTGACCGACCTAGCCCAGTAGGTATTTCTGTTCCATTTCCTCAGATTTGTGGTCATGGTTCCTAATACTGGGCGTTTGAGTGTTGGGAGTTCTAATCTATACACATGAAGTCTACTCTAGGGACCCAGCGTTCTGAAATCCTGAGTTTCCTGGCAGTGGAAGAGGTAGATTGGTTGCATCCTCTGACCTTAGTGTCCCACCTTTATTTTCATCCCTGGTTGTTCCCCATCCCATAATATGGCTAATATTGGTATCATCAACACATCCACAAGATAATGGAGAGGGAAATTAATCTATCCAAAGTTTGAATGCAGCAACTCAACTGTGAATTATGTGAATGTTATCCTTCGTATTCTGAGGCAGAATTTTGGGGGCAGAATAGGTTGGAGACAGAATTCTTGCACATTGAAAGCAGTCAGTACATTGACGGCATCGCCATCTGTAGTTTGAGAGGATGTATCCAAATCTCCCTCAATTGGCTGTGATTGTTTTTTAGCGTTGATTTGTTTAGCAACTTAGTACTCTCGTGTCTCAATTATGGGAGATCGCGACAGGTTCATAACATGCTTCACAGCCTTTACGTCAAGAAAGGATTCTGTGACGCACTTCTCCAGGCACTGAATCAATAGTGCTGTCTTACAGTCTCTGACGTTTTGTTTGGTTGTCGTCGTCGTCATCCCTGCATCCTGTAGTTTCCATGGCGACAAACTCATTGAATATTCCTGTTCACTTTGTGTCTCCATTTGCGTCATCATGTCTGAACCATAGGCCAGCATAGAGTCAATCTCAATCAAAAGAGATGTTATGCTGTTGGAGCATTTTAGAATGATTGACAGACACAGTGGCAAGACGTTCTGTCCAAATCTGTTCCAAAAGGTACATTTAAGATGCACACTCGTGGTGTAAATGCCCTGACTGGGCTTCTTGCAGAATTTGCGGAGTGCATTACGTGTATGTGGAAAAAGAATCCAGCTGTCTCTCCGCTGTCATGTGGTTAATAAGTGGTTAATGCTTGCAGTGGCTTCTAGAGATCAGAGCAGCCCATCAAAAACCTAGCTCTCCGGCTATACTCCTGCTTATGCCGTGCTTATGAAATTGTATGGTACAAAACATGTGGAGAAATAAAACATACGTTACTCTTTTTTACTCTGGGATTAATTCCAGGAGAATATTAATGGCAACCCTGCAATAAAATGATGATACCATTAGTTTCTGAACTGAATTTATTCAAATCGATGAATCACAAAATGGTCAATTTCAGTCCTGACTTGACATGTCTGGGACATCTATTACATTTTGAAAACGTCATTAGTTATACTGGCAGCTCTTGATTGCATCCCAGCCATCAAGCTAAAATCTCCTCAGTTAAGGAGCAACGATGTGAACTAATTTGTGTTAATGTAGTGTAATCTCGGATCCAGCAGTGTTACTAAAGTCTGATTTGTGAGACTGTAGTCTCATAAATGTAGGAGTTAGGGTTAGGAGTTGATTAGGAGTGGATTAGAGATATTGAGATGTTTTTTGTATTGTTTGTAGGTGGTCTGCGTGTTGAAATCTATGGACATGCCTCTCCTGCTCCTTCCACCGTGTATAGCCAGATACAGTATATATATAGAGTTGTGTTTATATATAGAGTTGTGTTTATGAAATCCTCTCTGCATCGCATTCTCTTCTCACAGCCATGAAGGCTTTCACTGATTGAGACCTCTGGCTAGCCTGCCGACAGTGAAAACAAAAAATGCTGCGTCGGCCATGACAATGTATTCAAGGTAGTCTCTGTTTTGATACCAAGCGGAGAGAAAAGCATATGTCCTATCTCTGAAAATGCTCGCAGCAGGGTACTGCTGTAAATCAATTTGGTTGGGTTGGGTCAGTCCTGAGGTCATTTATGGCTGCATGTCTTCCACAGCAAGTTAGGCTAGCGGGTGCATCATGGCTGCGGCCAGAAGGTGCGTCATGGCTGCAGCTAGCAGGTGTATTATCGGTACGCGAGCAGGGCTTCCCTCGGCCGTAGAGCTGGAGGAAAGCTTGAAGAAGCAGACCCTCGAGCCATTTCTTACATCCATAATGTATTTCTCTGCTCAACCTCCTTAATCACTGAAAGATATTAGTGTCGCCTGTCTGAGCGGCCCGCACACATTAGCGTGACACAGCTAGGATGACAACATATCAACACAGACAAAGGAGCCTACTTCCCCAACTCTTACACAAATATGCTCTTTTTGTTTTTAGTTAATGTAATGGAGGGAAAAGGTTTTTACTCTTACTATGATAAACAAATGAATACTTAATAATTGATCATATGTTAAATGTAGTTATTCACAAATGTTTTTCTCTCCAAACCTAATCCAATAGGGGAGGATGTTATCACTTCATTTTATTTCAATCAATTCTTAGTTTACAGTTAATTGATAAAAATGGACAAGTAGCAAGCATGGACAAGTTATTCAAAGAAAGGTGAATTTAATGTAATCTGTGTATCTCGATAAGAATATTAAGAATATTAAGTGCAATTCTGCAATAAAATGGTCCTGATATGCTGACATTGACCTCCTAACGGTATCTGAACTGAATTTATTCAAATCATTGCATCACAAAGTTGTACATTTGTGAAGCCCTGACTCTGTTGAGTCTGTTAGACTTAGACATTAATCATTTCTGAAAACAGAATTACCAGCATTTATAGGCCTACCGCCACCTCTTTATTGCTTGTTTACACATCCCAGCTGTCGTCTCTTAGCATGTTTACTGTGTGATTTACTGTGGGTTAAGGACCACTAATGTGAACTCACTGGGGTTCATGTAGTGTAATCTTGGATCAGCAGTCGTATTCAAGTTTGATTTGTGAGATTAATGTAGTGATTATCTGCAAACTAGAGATATTTAGAGGGTTTTTAAAATGATTGTGTGTATTTCCTTAAGCAGCAACATGTTCTTTGTGAGCTATGTCGCCCCTTTGGATTCCTATATCACCATATCAACTTGATAGGGTGCTGAAATTAAAATAACATTTGAGAGCAATGTTTTCTTTTCAAAATGTATTTTATTACTTTAGTCAAGCACCACTATAGCACCTGTAATGAATTATCTCTGCCGCCTGCCTTGTTTTGTCAGACTTTTTTTGACACCAATCTACATTAAGTCTTCATGAACTTGAATGACAAGTTCTTTATGCAAGTAGCATGGAAACATCGACTACATGAGAGAAACAAGAGAAAAAGTTTGACACATAAAAAGTTGAATCAGGTTAATGAACGCTACGTTTCTGAAGTTGCGAGAGATGCATAATCCTATTATACATTTTGTGTTTTGACAAAAGTGAGAAGCAAGAAATCAACGACAATGTTGTGGAGATGATCTCCACCAAGCAAATTCTTGTGCACGAGCGGTAGTGTCGTCATTGTGGATGCTGCAGGTCTTTCCAGGACCTGTCCAAGCAGGCTGACATGGTGTACGGGACCGTACGCGACTCGGCCGTCTACGAGTACTTCCGGGCTAAGGGGACCAACCCTCTGGAGCAGGACAGTACATTTGCAGAGCTCTGGAGAACCATCAACAAAAACAACGGCCAGGATAACTCGGTCTTCAGCCCCGCCGACGGCATCAAAAAGGTGAGTGCACTGATTAGCCAATGCACCGCAGGCTTGCAGCCCCACACCCCCCCAGACTAACTGGGCCAGGTGAGGCCAGTTAAGCTAGCCAGCCACCAACGACCACACATTCCCGTGAAGAGTGAGTGATTTTGGACACAGTTCCTCTGAAAGTTCCTAGTTCCTGAGTAAAGTTTCTGCAGTGGACACACGTCTACTAGTATGATTTCAATTATGCCAATATGAATATCTTCATTGGTGCCATTCAACCTCTATGAAGACATTTGTCCATACATCCATTCTCGTCCACTGGGCTGGGTCGCAGAGGCAGCAGACTCAGCAGGGCCCCACAAATGTCCTTCTCCCCAGCAACGCTCTCCAGCACTTCCTGGGGGATCCCGAGGCATTCCCAGGCCAGATGAGATATATAATCCCTCCATCGGGTTCTGGGTCTGCCCCAAGGTCTCCTTCTAGTTGGATGTGCCTGGAAAACCTTGAAGTGGAGGGAACCTAATCAGATGCCCGAACCACCTCAGCTGACTCCTTTCAATGCGAAGGAGCAGCGTCTCTACTCTGAGCTCCCTCCGTATGTCTGAACTCCTCACCCTATCTCTAAGACTGAGCCCAGCCACCCTGCGAGGGAAACTCTGTGCATGCTGGAAGTCACATCGTCTGCAAGAGCAGGGATGCTATTCTGAGGTCCCCAAACCGGAGACTCTCCTGACCATCGGTCATAATCCTTTGCCAAATCCACAAAACACATGCTATGCATTCATGTGTGTCTCCGTGAAACTGATGGACACGCAGCAATATATACAGTAGATCAAGTGAGGTCTTGTCTAAGATACCGGGTATGATCCCCGAGGTCCACAGTATAACTGGATGCATCCTTGAGCAAGATGCTCTACTCCCCCCCCTTAATATCCCCTACCTGCTCCTGAATGCAACATGGATCTAAATTCACCGCAAGTTGCTTTCGACGGAAGCTCAATGAAAGAATAGTAATCAGTCATATATTTCATATGTCATTTATGATTTAGCCTTTTTATATACCCCAGCTGTAGGCAGTGGGTTAGGAACAGCCTCAGATTTTCATAAATGTCTTCAATCTAAATGAGACGAATCTCTTTATGTATGTTATGTCCTTCAACAACCGTTCATCCCATCGCCTTCACACTTGCTAACTGAATTTCAGAAGACCCAAGGAAGGTTTGGGGGAATGGTTCTCCAGACGGAGGCCATGCAATCGTCCCATTTCTAACGGCTGCGCTTGTAACGGGCAAATGACGAGTAAAGAACTGAAGATGAATGTCTGCCTTGCCGATGCCTTCCATTTTTGTCAGTGACAGAGGTTGACAAGACACACTGCAGCTCCTTGCTGCAGAGCTGCCGTCTCAGCAACCGGATAGCAGTCTGCTCAATAAAGACTTTTTTTAACAGTCACGAGCACATTGAACAGTTTTTAGTATTTAGGGGTTATTTAAGCACAAGAAATATATCGTATTAAGTGGTGTCTATATTAGTATGGCGACTAGGTGGTGAATTAATTAGCTCCATTAGTTTGCTAGGAGCAGTGTAGTTCTGCTCCTGCACGCTCGCGTTAGCCGTGCATTCAATTCATTTGTGTTTTTCTCATCTAATGGCCAATGTCCCAATGTATGGCCAGTGTGTTTCCCACCTAAATACGCTTCTGGAAATGTGCACAACGTTTTCTTTGAATGCAAAACAACACAGATCCAGTTAGCTAAATGTGCACCACTTACTCCAAGATGAGACATCTCATCATTCTTCTGTAATGGTCTTGCTACTCTACTCTGTAGAATAAAACAAGGAGTAAGTACGCATAACCTTTATTCTACATAAAAGGATGATATTTGGATTGGAATGGATTATACATAAGTTACTGCAGCGTGCTCTGACACAGGTCCAAGAAGTATTCCATGAATCTCATCTGCACGCTTGAAGTCCCTATTTTAAGTGTGCTGTTTATATGAATATTTGTCAGAATCATATTTAATATTACATATTTTCTCAGATGCGTTTTTAAACAATGAGCAATGTTCTGTTCTGTACCGCACACACAACACAGCATTTTAATTGATTTATTCATAATTCCACAAATTAGGCACAGTTGGGTCGAGGCACATACACACACGCACACACATGCACACACACAACCACGCATGTGCCATTAAGCAGCTTTGAGGGGTTGTTTTTTTTTAAAGCTGCTAATTACCATTCCTGTAGGCGGTCCTAATGGCAGTACAGATACTTACATCAATGGAAACAGTTCCTTTCAAGCTTTTAATGATAGCTTGAAGCTCATTGGCCGGAGAGTCACTTTTATTCTCTCGCAGAAGAAGTGATTTCTCTTCCCCTCTTCTCCTCAAGCGTGTCTAAATGTACGGGAACACATGCGGTCAGGATCTGTTGTGAAGCCAGAAGCCTGCTAGGCGTTTCATTAGATGACAATGGTCATCTAATGAACTGCAGAGAGGACTCTGCAGCCAACGCCACTTTTAGCACGACCTGACAGAATAACACTCAGAAATGGAGAAACAATTAATATATTCTCTACATAAACATCCGTCACACCTCTTTGGTTTGAGACATTTGTGCTCCAGCCCAGAGAACCACAGGGTCCTGGAAAAAACGCTTCATGCTTGGAAATGTTGAAATGCAATCTTATTAGGACACAAACACAGCTCAGCGTCCCTTTTCTTATGTGTCTTAAGAAATGGGAAATATTTCAAATTTCCTGAGTGTCTCTGAGCGTGACTTGAGACATGAGACCTTCATAATTACATTCACAGTTTGATTCACCAGCACTGTTTGTGTGTGTGTATGTGTGTGTGTGTGTGCACGCATGCGTGTCTGTGTGTGTGTGTGTGTGTGTGTGTGTGTGTGCGTGCGTGCGTGTGTGTGTCCATGTGTGTGTGTGTGTGTGTGTGTGTGCGTGCGTGCGTGTGTCTGTGCATGTGTGTTTGTGGTGTGTGTGTGTGTGTGTGTGTGTGTGTGCATGCATCTGTGTGTTTGTGTGTGTGTGTGTGTGTGTCTACAGACCCAAAGGGAGCCCTTCGCCTTCCTGTGGGACATGGCGGTGGTGGAGTATGCAGCGTTGACGGACGACGCCTGCACCCTCACGGTGACGGGCAACAGCATGAGCACCAGGGGCTACGGCGTGGCCCTGCAGCACGGCAGCCCCTACCGAGACCTCTTCTCCCAGAAGTAAGTGGGCGCACGCCGAGGTGGCCGGTGGCTCCTGGTGCGGGCGGATGCTGTCCCAGAGGCATCACAGTCGCCTTGCAGCGCCAGACCCTTCGCTACGCCCATTTTTAGCACTGTGCCGCTGCTGGAGAGCGGGCTGGCTGAGCCCATTACGTTTTGGGTGAACAATAGTCTGCCAACTGATCGCTGAACTGAACTGCTAACAATGGTTTACCTTCCAGGTTGAGTCCATGTTTGATCACTGATATTATAGTAATATTAATATATATTATCTATATAT
>OMOU01067153.1:22313-24050 GCA_900312585.1 Malacocephalus occidentalis | reverse complement strand
TTTAGACTGTCTTGCCTTAGTCTGTTATTTGGTTTAGACCTACACTTGGTTTTAGACTGTCACTTGGTTTTAGACTGTCACTTGGTTTTAGACTGTCACTTGGTCTTAGACTGTCACTTGGTTTAGACTGTCACTTGGTTTAGACTGTCACTTGGTTTAGACTGTCACTTGGTTTAGACTGTCACTTGGTTTTAGTTTGTCTTTGGTTTAGACTGTCACTTGGTTTAGACTGTCACTTGGTTTTAGTTTGTCTTTGGTTTAGTTTGTCTTTGGTTTCAGTTTGTCTTTTGTCTTAGTTTGTCTTTTGTTTTAGTTTGTCTTTTGCCTTAGTTTGTCCTTACTGTCTTTGTTTGTCTTGTCTTAGTTTGTCTTTTGTTTTAGTTTGTCTTTTGCCTTAGTTTGTCCTTACTGTCTTTGTTTGTCTTGTCTTAGTTTGTCTTTTGTCTTAGTTTGTCTTTTGTCTTAGTTTTGTCTACTCATTCGCTATTTCACCTGGGCCTGAGAGGCATGTAATTTCATCTGTGCTGTATGTCAATATAGCACATTTGACAAATAAAATAACTTAGACTTTGACTTTGAAGTTTATTGGTGACTCACTGGCGGCAGGGATCATTTGTCCTTCCATCTTCTGATGGTAACACAACTCATCTTACGGTTGTGGATCGGGTCTCTTAGACTGCTCAATTCATTGCATTACCCAAGTTACCTACTGCCAGAGAGACTGCTTAATTAATGTTGGAACATGTGTTTCGTCTACATGGCCTCCGCTGTGACGTTGTCTCTGTGGACCAGGGTCCACAGTTTACCTCTCATTTCTGGTCAGAGTCAGCCTGTCATCAGGGTTCCACCCTCAATCCAATGGCCAGGTTGAGTGTATGAATCAGGAGATGGAGATGGCTTTGCATTGTCTCGTCTCTCGCCTCCTGATCCAAGCAACTCCTATGGATTGAGCACGCCCATAACACCCTGCCCAGTTCAGCCACCAGCTTCTCTCCTTTCCAATGCTCCCGTGGTTACCAACGGCCACTCTTCCCCGAGCAAGAATGTGAGGCCAGCGGCCGGTGTCTACACACCTGGATGCAGGCCCGCTCCACTCTCCTGCGCTCCTCTGACCGTTACCAATGGTTTGCCAACTGGCGACCATGCTACACTCCGGGACAACGCGCCTGGTTGTCCACACGGGATCTTCCCCTCCGAGTGGAGTCCAGGAAGTTGTCCATCTCGGTCTGCCACAATCCATGAGGATTCACCCTACCTTCCACATCTCCAAGATCAAACCAGTCGATGAGAGCCCTCTTCAGACCTCCTCCAGACCCCACCATCCATAGCCCCTCTATGGATGGCTCCTGATGTCCCACCAGGCTGGTCAGAATGCTTCTGTCACCAATAACACCAACTCTTAAAATATTATTGGTCTGGTTTTAGCTAATCACCTTGTTAACTCCTCAGCATATATACCAACCCTTTGTTCCCGACCAGATTGTCTTGTGTGTTGCAGCAAGCTCTCCAGCATTCTTAGCTCTTGTGTTTTTGTTTTTGTGTTTTTGCCTGACTGCCTGTTCTGACCCTGCCTGCCCCTTGTTGGATTTGTTAACCTGTTTGATGGATCTCTAGGATTGGACCTTGCCTGTTCTTGACCAAGTAAAGTGAATTTACTTTGTCTGTCTACTGGTCGTGCTATTGGGTTCTGCCTGCCAGTACTAAAACATTACAGTGTGTTTGTAGCAAGGGGATGGC
>OMOU01067153.1:4813-17313 GCA_900312585.1 Malacocephalus occidentalis | reverse complement strand
CAACAAGCTCTAAAATCTTCAAATATGTTCAGCATTACATTGACGTCCTTAACAAGTACAATTACATCATCAGCATATGACGACACCTGAAAGACATTCTGACAGTTAGGAATAGTCACCCCATACCGTTATTGACTTACCCTTATTAAAAGAGGCTCTATTGCCAATGTATATAACATGCCAGACAAAGCACATCCTTGTCTAACTCCCCTATGCACATTAAAAGGAGTCACCATTAACCTGAAGCATACTTTCAATGTCACAGTAGATAACTCTTACTTTATCAATAAAAATAGGACTAAAACCAAAAGCTGCTAAAAAAACTCCACAAATAGTTGTGTTCAACTCTATAAAAAGCTTTTTCTTCTTCTATAGACACCAGACCAAACTATAGGTTAAAAAGCTTACCTATGTCGAATACATCTCTGATAAAAACCTATCAGGCACACAGTAGGTCTGGTCATGGGTGGACGACCTTCTCCAAAACTACATTGAATCTATTAGCCAACACTTTAATGACCAGTTTATATTCAGTGCATAGGATTGACGCCGGCCTCCATCACTTTATGTCATTCAGATCACCTTTTTCTTTCGGCAACAGGGTGAGTACCGCTCTACGGCAACTCAGCGGCAGCCGCCGCTTGGCTAGACTGTCACTGAGTACAGCCAGTATATCTTGACACATTTCCGCCCAAAACACCTTGTAAAAGTCAGCAGGAAGACCATCTAATCCTGGTGCTTCACCACACTCCATGCTCTGGAGGGCTCTGTGCAGTTCCTTGAGGGTCAAAACCTTCCCGAGGTCTGCATTGGCCTCTGTGGACACCTGGGGTAAGTTGTCAAGAAAGACAATGTTATCTGCCTGGTCCAGTGAAGCTTCGCTCCTGTAAAGCTCCTTATAGAAGCTAACTGCTCTCCTGCGTATATCAGCATGGTCAGACAAAAGAAACCCGTCTTTGGAGCGTAGAGTGTGAATATGTCTCTTCTGTCCATCCTTTCTTTTCTAAATAAAGAATAATTTTGATGGTGCATCCATCAGCTCCACACTTTTAAAGTGGGACCTGACCAGAGCTTCCTGTGCTTTTATTTCTAACAGGTCAGCCCATTATTTATTTGTCAGTATAATACTTTCAGTGTGAGTCTGCTTGATCACTGCTGCAAGGACAGAAAAGAAGGTTTTGTGTTTCCGCACACAAAACATCTAAACACATCCTTAAAATGACAATCAGCTAGTACATTTGTATTAAAATGCCAATGTGCAATTTTTGCCTTAACAGAGCATAAAGGCAAAGAGCAAAGCACTAAACTGTGATCCGAAAAACCAACTGGAATGATGGAGCAGTTCCTAAAAAGGCAAACCTGTCTAGTCAAATGATTGTTAAAGAAATGGACTCATGTATACTGATTCTGGAAATTCCTCCATATATCAGTAAGCTCATTAGAAAACATTACACTTGATGAGCCGTCTGCGAGAGGGCATGTGCGGCTCTGTATGATTCCTGTCAATTACATTTTAGATACAGAAGTAAAAAATCATCAGCATCACAACTATGGACTGTATTATCTAAAATATTTACAAAAAACATTCTGTCAAATTGCCTGAGTAGATGCATAAATACACATAAAAACCTAATTTGAAAAATATTTTCAAATTAGGCTTCAATTTTTAAAAGCTTACTTTTACCAATTTCCTCAACCTGAAAGGATAAGGGAGTGGAAGTTCTAGAAAATAAAATGGCAACCCCACCACTATTTGATGTGTTGTGACTCAAAAAGGACAAACCATCAAACTCTCTTGCCAAGTCAACTGCATTGATTGTATCAGGTGTTTCTTGCAGAAATAGAGAGAGTGAGAGACAGAGAGAGAGAGAGAGAGCGGAGGAAGAAAGAAAACATCACAATAATTTTGAGGAGACAGAAAAAGGTGAAAATAGGCGGAGAGAAAATACACAAATTCTTATTTCTGAGAGAGCAAAGAAGATCCCCCCTCACCCCCTCTGATATTTTAAAAAGTAATTTAAAGTAAGCTATAAATCATATACATGGTTTCACAATGTATATGATTATGTTTAACAGTACATATTTGCAGGTATGTTTAATGGAATTGTATTTATTGTAGTGAGATTGTATACATATAAGTGCATTCTATATTTTTCTCAATTCCTCAATGTACATTAGCTTTGTACTGCTAATATAATTATGGCAATAGCAAAGGCATTTAAATTGGAATTTAGTCAGATTGAGAGAGAGAGAGAGAGAGAGAGAGAGATAGCAAAAATCAGCCTCTCCTGTTCTCTATCCATCCATCTTTATTTTAATTGAATTCAAAACAGCTAATGGCTGGAGAACGCTCTCTCCCCCTCTCGGTCAAGTTATTTTTTTTATTGAATATGTGAAGTACACCCTCAAACGTCCAGTAATACTCCACATAAGGTAATCTGGAGCCAAATACAAATGGAGGGATTTTCTCTGGGTAAAACTATTAAGTAAAACTATATATACAGTATATATATATATATATATATATATATATATATATATATATATATATATATAGATTGAGAGAGAGAGAGAGAGAGAGAGAGAGATAGAGAGAGAGATATATATATACTGTACATATATATATAACTCAAGTTTTTTTTGATGACCATTAATTGATATGCACTACATTATTAGTTACACTAAAATATATTATCTTAATTTCACATCAATGAAATGGCTCAAAAATATCACTTTAAAGGTAGGCTACCTGATTAACCAAATTTGAAATGTTTCCCATCCCACGCATTTTGAACCAAATAAGTGGTTGATCAGTGAAAGGTGATCATTATGAGACATTTTCACTGCTCATGGTTATTATATGACATGCGGGTTGGTCGGGCTGCGGATCTTGTGCCGTCACTTCAGGCACGTTTGCAGAACTAGTGGCCATGTGAACTGTACTCCTACATTGCTGTATGTCATGACCAAATGGCCCATTTCACGCTGGCGTAGATTTCAACTTTCTGTTGTGCAGGTAAATTGGACTTCTATGTGTGTGTGTGTGTGTGTAAGCTGTCATTACCTTGAGCATGCATTTCAAAACATAGCTTGAATTGATAATTGTGTGCACACACACAAACACAAACACACACAAACACAAACACACACAGGTTGCAAATGAGTTGATTATGATTATCGGTATGATCAATGCCGGGGTCTCTCTGTGAACATTAGCAGGAGCTACGGCAACGGTCAACAACAAGATGAAGAGGAGAGAAGCGCAACAATGAGACCATGTGACTACAGGCTGGTCTCCGACTCTGTGACTAGACTTCATTTAAACGTCCCCATTCATTCTCACACACACGTTAGGATGCGGAAGAAAGTAACTGTGCAGACTTTGGTATCAGGCCAAGGTGTGTTGAAGACGGGCTCATAGTGGTGCTGAACGGACGCAGGCCAAAGTCAAGCAACAAGAAGCTAAGCTGCAGTACTATTTCAATATATACTTAAAATATTTAAAAAAAGATTACTTTCATCTTCAAATGTGTGTGTGCGTGTCGACGATAACACCGTTTTCAAGGTGGTGAGAGTCATTTGGGACAATAGTGTGCATGTACACACACCTAGGTGTGTCCAGTGTGCCCGAGCTTCTGACGGTGCCAATGCCTTTGATGTGTGGGTAAATCAGTGGTGGGGGTGACTGTGTCCCCCAACCTGGCAACACAACACCAGACGAGTCACCTTGGTTACATGCTGCTTCTGCTGCTGCCCATGCTCTGACCCCCAACACATGCACGTGCGCGCACGCACATGCACACCAATAATAGCAAAACTGCAACCAAGCTTTTGATATTCAATAGACTAGCAAGCATATCTTATCCAGTCACACTTTTTGTGTTTGTGTGTGTGTATGTGCATGTGAGTGCGTGTGTGTGCGTGCGTGTGTGTGTGCACGTTTGTGTGTGTATGTGTGCATGCATGTGTGTTTACGTGCATGAGTGCGTGTCTGTGTGAGTGCGTGTTTGTTCTTAAATGCACCTGTGTCTGTCTGTGTAGAATCTCATGTGTGGCAAACCTTACAGTTGGGTCTTCATTGCTGTTAAGTGTTGAGAGGCAGAACTAAAGACGGCCACACGGCCAATTACCCCCCATTTCACTCTATCATTGCTGTAATAATTGCATTGTGCTGCTGTTTAGTTAATGGCGGTTATGATGCCAGCTACGTTTTCTCTTGGCAGGCTGCCACACACGTTGACGCATTCCTGTATTGTGTTCATTCATTATTTAACATTGTACAATTGCAAGTGTAAATAACAAGTTTTCGCTCGGGTTCTCCCGTGTTATTAATATGACGAGGGGCTCAATTGGGGGGGGGAGAAACTCATCAGAAAGGAAATCAACAGTCTGGATGGATGAATCAGTGATCAACAGAATTATTCACATCTATTTAGTTCATTTATTTCCTTGGTAACCATGGCAGAAACAAACACATCATCTCGGAGTGCACTTTACCTTTCAAGAAAGTCACGATTTCCAGAGAGGCCATTAGAATAAACGAGGTGGTGATTACATTTGGTTTAATCAGTTCACAGAAAGATCACAATCTTGGATTTCTTTCCACACAGGCTAATTTATGGTCACCGTAATACCATCATTCAGGTCATAGAATCACATCGTGATGTTTAGACGGCCCACAGCGCAGAGTGGCCATTAAAAAGACAAGAACGCAGAGAGCTGTAATCATTTCCTCGGTCCACACTGGCCTCAGGTGGGACCATGTGCTTTATCGTCGCTCATCTTCTCATCCTCATTCCCTCATTTCTCTCTATTTCAAATAGTGAGTATGGTTGGTTGTGTGTGTGTGTGTGTGATCGCCACCTTGTACACATGGAGCAGCTTGGATGTTGTCCCCCGAGTTCCTGAGGAAGACACCATCTGGAGCCTGGCCTCCCAGGTACTGTTCACCCGTGAAGGTAAAGTCAAGCGGTAGAAAGCTGAGAGAAGAGGAGATCCAACCTCCGAGATCCAAGTCAGGCTGTGGAGGAGACCGCCAAGTCACTATGGCTGTGAAGGCGGAGCTTAAGGCTGCAGCACAGCAGGTTCCCCATGGGCTCAGCTTCCAATGGCATTGAACCCTCGATCCGGCATCTCAGTCTGGACATCTCCTCGTTAAAAAACTGTACGGGTGTGATTTGATAGGGCGATCATCGTCCAATAGGACAAACAGTATGGGATATGCGGTGTCCAATCAAACAACTCAAGAATGTATTGGCCAATGACAATTTAGATCAAAGCAGGGGAGGATGGGAGTGAATCCATTTCCAAACTCTGGTTTTGTAGATATTTTTAATCATAAAGTAAAATGTAAAAAGTAAAGTAATTTTGTGACATGGCAACAATGTTTTCATAGGATGGATCACCGGAGTCTCACAATGTTCCCATCGCTGAGAGAGTTCCACACATTCCCATATGAACAGCAGCAAACACAGGCCCATTATATAGCGTGATAACTCATCAGCCATAATCCTCATGCACCACATAAACTTTAAGCTGAAAGCCGGAGGCACATAATGTAAATAATCACACCACTGTAGTCCTATAAAAAGGCCTCTATATGCCTGGTCCACTGTCTTGCACTGTCTTGTCTGTACAAACCTGTAGTGACTACCTGAGACGTGCAACACAAGAACTGTGTCAGTGATGAGTGGATCATTGAGAGCATAACAACCTCCATCAGCAGGGCTGGATTCCAGAAGTCAGTCTGTAGCAATTGACCTCGCGCTTCCTGCTAATTCTCCAGATGTTTCCCTCAATCTCCAGTGCGCCTTCTCTTCCGATTGTCAAATCGCTGATGCTGCTCATCAAGAAGGTTAAAAGAGGATTCGGCCACTGAACAGTCTTAGGGTCCAAGGATACATCAGTGTATCCTAAAAGGAAGTGCTTTAAACACACATACGTATCAAGCGTGATTGGCTATGAAGTGTGATTGGTCAGATCTTGCGTTTGAGTCACCTTTAATGGGCCCCGATTTTACCACTAGGTGTGAGGAGTGTGATAAGTCATTACAAGCCATTTCAAAATCCTCATGTGACCAACCTTGTTATTGTGACATCACAAGTGGGAGTGTCCACCCAGATGTGCGATGACTAGATTAGTTTATGAGCCTACCCCATTGGACTGTACCAACTAGTCTCATCTATCCATCTTACATCTGAGTGGACACACCCACTTGTGATGTTACTACTTCACAATGGCAATTTTAGTCACAATTTCGGCTTACCACACTCCTCACACCTGGTGGCAAACTGGGGCTCCTAATGCCACATGGCTGCTTTATCGCTCCACTGGAGCTCAACGCTTTTCTGAAGAGTTCTTCTGTTGGGTTTGGCCATGGCAACACACCGGCAGCCAATATTATTGTGTCCCGTTTGATGGGTGAGCAAGGGTGTCTGGTACAGAGGGGTACAGAATGTGTTGTGGAAGTGAAAGCCACTCAGAACAGAGCAGAACTGGAAGGAAACAACAGCTGAGGAAGAGAGAGCTCCATAGACAGGCTGATCATGAGAGTCGCGCCGCACGCAGCAAACACAGGACCCCACAGGACAGTGTGTGTGTGTGTGTGTGTCTGTGTGTGGCCTCTTTAGAACTTCAATGGACCAGCAACAACTGTACGCTTGTTTACGTGTGTGTGTGTGTTTGTGCGTGTGTGCTTGTACCAGGGTTACAATAAGAAAAGAATGTGATTTACTCGCTAGCTATGGTTTGTTTGTTTATTTCTTTGCTTGTTTCAGTCCATTACATTGAGACTTTCTATGCCCGACTGTCACAAGTGTTTTCACTTTAATGAAAACATTAAAAAGATGGAATGTAGAGAATAACCAGTCGGGGGGGGGGAGATTTTATAATTAATGCATCTAAAGTCATATTTAAGTTAATGCTACAAATTACAATGTACAGTATTTGCAATGAACACTATGTAAGACTGTCTTGTTCACAGTGAAGGGAGGCTATCCATTGCTTCAAATGCAATTCTATGTTGAATTCATCTACCAGTGCTTATGGCTACGTTTATTATCTCATCTCCGAAATGATGGATACATTGTGGTAATTTAAGACATAAGTAGTGTTTAAAATAACATTTTCAATTAATGAATCAACCTCGAAAGGAAGCTTGCGTGACATTTTACATTGTATTACAAATGACAAATTGTGTGGCAAAAAGTGAAAAGGTCATTTCACCACTACTCTGAATTTCAGATGTTGTTTGCAACATGTGTAAAGAGATAGAGAGATAACTATTATTGCACCAAACTATTTGCTAGCCCAGTGGTATACCACTGGGTATACCAAGTGTCTCACAGCCCCTGGCATCATATATTTACACCGCTCAGGATCAAAAACTATCACTGACAAATTAACATTTTGTTTTATCTGCATCAAAGAACAATGGATAGCAGTTTGCTTTGGAGGGACAATGCTTCTATTTGTTTCACTGATAAATAAACAAACAAACAATTAACAAACACATTAACAAACAATTGAATTGCAATTTTAACTCCATTGATCATCAATGAACGTTGAGTTACGCATAAATGCACTTAGTAAAGGCACATACATAATTTCCATGACAATGGATGTTAAAGATGTAATGCGTGATTCCATCAAAACATGTTTTCGACTTTCGCATAGTTTGCATGGCCTCAACATACGACAGATTCACTCACAGGGCAAAGGCCAAAAGTGTCAACGGTGTCCTGGCGGGCGCCGGGCACCGTCTGTGGGCAACCTTTGGGTTTCTCACACACAGCCAGTGTCAATCTGAAAGACTCGCAATCTTGTCCACTAGTGGGACGATTATTTTCTCATCATTCCATGAGCTATCTTTTGCCAACGTACACAATGTCTATATGGTGCCAAATTGGGCAGCCCTGCCACAGGCACGGGCTGTCAGGGAAATGACGTTAAGCGGATTAGCTGTTGAGATCCAGTGTCCAATAGAGGTGTCAGGATGTGTCACCCTGGAGGACAAGAACCTCACCCGCATCTCAGGAAGAGAGGAAGAGAAATATAGGAGGGGATGCTGAGTGGAGGGGCAGACAGAGAGAGAGGGGGAGAGGGAGACAGAGAAGAGGGGGGCGGGGGTGGAGGAGGAAAGACAGAGAGCGACAGAAAAAGAAAGCCAGACTGACAAACTGAGAAATTTCTTGAACAAAAAGTGAGAGAAAGAGAAGAGAGAAATGGATATGAGAGTGCTGTGAGGGCTGCTTTTTATCAGGCCAGAGATGGCGTCCGAGGAACAAGAGAGAGAGTACTGAGTTGGAGAGAGACCACAGTATATGGAGGTGCACTGCCATCTCTTCTGACTTGATGAACAAGGTGCTAATAATGATGAGCTTGGCCAATGAAAAGGGGGCATAAAGGTAGAGTCAATAATCAAAGCAACAGTAGACAACATGGAACATGGAAGGTTCTGACCTGAACTGATGCAAATCAAAGTCAAACTTGTGACATAATGACAAGCTTTTGGCTGACAACATTCAGTTTCCTTCAACAAATGATGACACTTTTTATCACTGGAGGTAATTGGTAAACGGTAAAAGACCAAATCTTAAGCAGTTGAAATGTATAGAATGGAAGAGACACGTCAAGGACAGGAGGGGAGGGATTGCCGACGCTGCAGTTCACCAGATAGGAAGAAACCCCGTCATCACGGCTTATAGAGCGAGGGATTGTGTGTATATCTGTGTGTGTGTGTGTGTGTGTGTGTGTGTGTGCGTGCACACGTGCGTGTGTGTATATGGTTGCATCATGCTGCCTTGTATGAGGGTAAGGACAGTGAGAGGAGGAACAAAGTTTGCACAGTGATAATGAAATGCTGATCACAGAACGTATTAATTGTCAATCATTGTCCTATTGTTCCAAGAGTTCTGCCCTTTATGAAGATGTGTGTGTGTGTACACACAATTTGTGCACAGTAATTGTAAAAGTTTCAGCTAGCAAAAGTTTGGGTAAGTTGTATAGCACACACAAACACAGTGTGTGCATGTGCATGTGTGTGGGTGTGGGTTTGTGGGTTTGCATATGCGTGCAGATGTGTGTGTGCGTGTCTGTGTGCGTACCTGCAAGTGTGTGTGTGTAAGCATACATGCGTGTGTGTGTGTGTGCGCGCGCACATACAGTATGTGCACATCATCTCCATGGCAGCTCTGTGTGAGGCTAACAGAGCTGAACGGTGCCAAATTCAATGGCACAGCCTATGGGACAATCCACCTTCCCCTGGTTCCCCACACTGTCAGCACTATGACAACACACACACACACACACACAATGCAATATGGGTAGCAGGTTCAACTTAAACATCCATCTTGACTGACACATCCTCCCTTGTGAATGAGAAGGGGGGGGGGGGGGTGAAGTTGGGACGGAGAAGACAAACACACACCAGGCCAGTTGTGGAATGAAAAGGTGAAAGAGAGAGAGAGCGAGAGATAAAGAGAGAGAGACACAGATAGAGAGAGAGAGAGAGAGCGGGGAGCTGGGTATTAAACGGGATCTCAGTCAAATGTGTCTGGGGTCAAGTTTTAGGTGTGCTTCCTGTTACTTTGGGTGTGCCTCATTTACCTCTCGATGGTAAACGATGCGGGTGGGGCTTGTTGAGGCAGCGGGGGACTTGCCGGCAACACACCCCTGCCTGCTCCACTCACACACTCGCGTAATAAAGAAAATGCGAGTGGCTGACAAAAGTGCTCTGGTCGAGGCTCTCGCCGCGCAGCGTTAAAACGTACCCAGAATTCCCAGGGATTCGTGGGCAATGGTGTGGTCAGAGCTGTGTTCAAGGAGGGAAGGGGGGGTTCAGAGCAAGATTTTTGCCGTGAAACAAGCCCGGCTTTGTGCTCCATTAGCTCCGTGGGCATGCATAAAAAAGGCTGCATGGGGTTCTTTTTCTGATGAAGAGTGCAGTTGAGGCTGGGGTGCAAATTCAGCTCAAATTCATAACCTCTGTCAAACAATGTCAGCACTCAGTATTGGGACTCGTTCAAGACATGGCTGTGGTTGTAAGCTTGTGTTCAGCTATAAAATGCGTTATCTTTTTTCATAAGACAAGCCTGCTGTGAAGTCGCTGGGTAGAAGTCGGCCACACGGGTCAATCATTTTCCCCCATGAAAAGTATTGGGTGGTCAGTGGAGTGTGACAAGGTATGGAAAAACCTGCGTATATCTTACAGTTAAATCAACATCACAGCATTCAACGCATTCCCTGAATCAAGGCATCCTAATTTGACCAAAAAAACAAAAATCTTTTTCCATTTTCTGTTGGAAATGTCCTTCAATAATTTATTGTAATGAAACTTTACTTCAGAAAGAATACCTTATCGGTTAACCAAAATAAAGAGTCAGATATGATTTGGGAGTTATGTCTTTATGTCTGAAATAATTGAATATCTAAGAAGCACAAGTTAATTATACATAGCTGCTAGTCACAATAAAACAATGTTGTCCTAAACTGACTGCAGACTAATTCTAATTCATAAGGATAGACACATGTGTGTGTGTGGGTCCATAGGTTTGTAGCATGTGCAAAATATATGGTTCTAGGTGTGTTGCAAACCAAAACAAAAAAAAGTACATCATCTGCTATTCTCTTAAATCTACTCCTCCTCAAAAGAGACAAGATCAAACAAATAAGTCCACAATCCACCATTGAACAGCCAACAAACAAAAGAAGATGTCTCTTCGTGGAGATTGGGAGATATATATCTATATATAAATATATATATGGTAAATATATGTATTGTACTGTATATGCAGTATATATTCATGTTAATAATGGATGCTAAATTGACAGCGGCACAGTTGTCAGTGGCTGGATATAGACCAGTGATATCACTGTATGGGTCGGCACGGGGACGGCGCGAGGAGATCAGCTGACAAGAAGCCACCGCTAACATCACCCCACTGCACTGTCTTTAGTCTGATGAGGAAACAAGAGAAGGTCCCAAAAATATGAAGGAGCAAGTGGAGACACACAGGAGTGGACGGGTACAGGAAGAGAACAGAGACACAGAGGGACATGCATGGAGGAGAGAGAAAGGGATACAAGAAGGTGATCTAACAGGTGAAGACGCGCAGACATCAACACATCAACACATCATCATCATCATCATCATCATCACTACGCCGACTGTCGTACAGCAGAAAAACGGCTCCGATGTTGCGGCTCTAATTGACAATTGCTTAATGCGTACACAAAAACAAAAACACACACACACACACAAGAGAGGCAACGCAACAAGAGAGACGAGTGTGGGGTAAAATAAGTGTAAACACTCGCTATATGCACACCCACACACACAAGCTCCTTCATAATCTCTCTCCGTCTCTCCCTCCTCGTTCTGCGTATTAAATATACATAAAGCAGAGAATAATCTGTGCAGTTATTTAGGCAGAGATGGAACACTGCTTACTTTGCACACTTAGTGGCCTGTGCCCACCAGACACACACACACACACACACACACACACATCGTCCTCGCACCTCCTACCGATCTGTCCTGGTCAGCAGCCTGTGCTTTGATCAGGTAAATAGGTCAACTGCTTGCGTGCGTGCGTGCATTCTGCTTGTCTGCATGCACGCACACGAATGCACGCATGCACACACACAGACAAAGCACATGCACGTGTTCCTGTGCTTGTGTGCGGAGACAGAACCTGAGTCTCCCATTTCATTTGTATGTCACTTCCTGTAACTTCCTTTCCACAGAAATGTCCAATGAAAGCTGAATGGTGGTCCGTCTATTGTCAGCTGTGAGGATGCAGACAGTGAAATGTTTCTTTCGACGTAGCCGCACTGCTCGTTCTCTGTCTCGCTCTGCGGTGTGTATGTAATGGTACTTTGATACTCAGACCCAAAATGACTTTCATAAAAAGGGGATTCAAACTGAAGGAACTAAAAACGAAAGCGCTCTCTCTCTCTCTCTCTCTCTCTCTCTCTCTCTCTCTCTCTCGCTCATTGTATGTATTGACAGAATGTCCTGTTTTAAATATCTCTCTCATCTTTGACACCAAATCTTTCCATTCCTCTATGTCTTCACTGAGGACATCACTATCTTCACGTGCATCTGTTCATGTTCATTGTTCTCTCTGTGGATGGCTCGCATCACCTCAAGAAACGGTGGACAATCAAAAACAAATGTATCCTAATGTATGCAATCAATAACAAATGTATCTCTTTCAACTGCAATACCCACCACTTAATCTCTCTTTCATTCCTTCTCTTTCTTTCTTTCTTTTTCTTTTGTTCTTTCTTTCTTTCTTTCTTTCTTTCTTTCTTTCACCATGACAACAGGGGCGAGTCAATTAACATATTGCATTCCCCTTCCTGTGTCCCTGGTTGTCATGCTGACCAATCAAAAAGCTTGCGGGGAAGGGACATCCGAGTCTGACTCTGCTGGAAATGTCAATCGGCAGGAGAGGTTGCTGCACAGAAAGACCTGCATCCACAACTAGAGACAGGTT
>OMOU01067082.1:1470-13262 GCA_900312585.1 Malacocephalus occidentalis | reverse complement strand
GCCCCAACTCGACAGAGACATTATTATATAGAAATGAACAAGGAGGAGGCCCACTGTTTGGACGGGAATTGAGTTGCTTTGAATTGTGAAGAGAGAGCAAGAGAGATGTATATATATATATAGAGAGAGAGATTGAGTTGTGTCATGTTGTGCACAAGAGCCCTTTGTGGGAAGAAATACCTGCCCCCCCCACTGACCCCACACACGCACACATTTACACACACGCTAGTGTAGCAAGTGCCTCATTTTGGTTTGCGCTTATGATAAAAGTTGGAGTCTTGGGAGACGGTAAGGTTGGAGAAAACGGCAGCTCAGATGCTCATTGAAGGCTTCCGTTGTTCCTATTTCTACAATAGGAAAATTAGACACAATATTTCCCACAATATTTGAGTGCGTTGACAATTTAGTGCTGTCATTTAATTATTTTAAATGTGCCGAGATAGATTTAGAAATGACTTAATATAAAGCAGTCAAAAATAAATCATCAAAATGTGTATTATTCTGAAATGACATTGTATTTAATGTACAGAGCAGCGGCACTGTAAATGGTGTAGTCTACTATTGAACTAAATCTTTGTTTGGTCCTGAAAGACATGAATCACTCTCTGTGTCTCGCTGTCTTTTGAGAGTTAATCTGGAAACCTTAAGGCAAATTAATCACATTACCAAGTTGACCCAACCTTCCTCCAGTATTACTCCAGGTAAATTAACCAACGCAATCGCTAAATGGAGCGCCATGGACTGTAGGGCCATCAACATTGTTGAAGACATGGGGCTACAAGGCATTATCCAGATCACCTCAGGCGACCCATCATACAAGCACAAGTTAACCATGCTAACCTCAGCTGAAAATGACAGGCTGGTAAAGTTGGAAACACTGCTGGAGCCATGCATAAGGTGATTTCCTCTTCAATTAAAATGTATGACAAATTCAATTTGTATGGGTGTTATCTGAATTAAAAGTGTAGTCATTAATTCTGTTGGTCGTGTTTTTGTAGGTACGCCACTGAGCTCCTGGGTGGTGACAAATATGCGTCCTGCTCTGTGGTGCTGCCTGCACTCTTGCATACAATGGAGGCCTCAGATGTTGACCCTGCCTATGTAGTGTGCTTCAAGTCTGCATTCGCAGAGGACCTAAACAGACAAAGGGAGAACACAAACATGTCATGGTTTAAGGAAGCAACAGCTCTAGATCCCAGATTCAAGGACCTCAGTTGCTTGCCCAGAGCAGAGAGTTAAGAGGTGTGGTGAAAGCTGACTGAGATCCTAAAGGACAGGGAACCCGCACCACAGCCCTCAACAGAGGAAATGAAATCTGAGCCACCAGAGAAGAAGATGGCCCTCCTACTGATGGAGTTGGAGTCTAATGATGAGGCACCGTCCACAGTCAAAACTAGACTGGTATAAGGTAGATCAGCATAGAGGCATGTCCACTAGAGTGGTGGTTGGCACACAAAGGTGCCCATGCTAAGCTGGCCTATATTGCACAAAGGTACTTTGCTTTGTACTGTGCTTCAACAGTGCCATGTGAGAGACTGTTTTCTCTGGCAGGCCACATTGTTCAGGTCTGTCATCTGAAAATATCAACAAGCTAATCTGTCTGATCAACTGGTTAAAATAAGAGTAGACTAGGCTAACTGGAATCATGTCATGAGATGTTATAATAAAGCAAAAAGAAAAAAACTCTTTCTCTGACCAGTTTCTGATGCATTTCTTTATTGCACCACACATGTATTTGTTTTATCTCCCCCATACAAAATAAAAGTAAATAAGCGTATTTTAAACTTGTGATTAATGATCAATCCCAGATTATTATCGTGATTAACTGTACAAATTTTTTTAATTGATTGAGACCACAAAAAAATGCAATTTCACTTTAAAATCATTGACTGAAACATTGAGGTAGAGTAGAGGAGTCTTTCCTAAAAGTGAGTAAATATTTACGTTATTTCTGCTGAAATACTATATACTATGATTTTAAATAGAAACTGAAGGATATTCCAATAGTGTTTATTTAGTAACAAGTATCAACAACACATCAGGCGGAACCCTCTGTTCAGAGGGGTCTACTAAAACAATAATACCTGTATGCACGACAAAACATACAAATACAAATATACAGACATATACCAAAATATATAGACATACATGTATATATAGACATACATATAGCCAATATCTGACTGACTGCACAAGAAAGAAAATGGAGGCTGAGCCAACCAATGAGAAGCCAGAATGGCACTGCCCACAACTCTGCTGTACCAAGCACTGAATAACGTATCAGAAAAATAGAAAAGCAACTTCACAGGCAGAGTAGCTGATGAGTCCAAATAATTATTCATCAAATGGCCAAAAGAGTTTATGATGAGATATGAACGAGGTAGATATACAACTACAATTATTTAATATAATTCTATAAAACAGACCGAAGCTGACAGCACTATTCTTTTTCTCTTTCTCCAGATATGCGATGGACAGACTCAACTTCTATTTCCAGAAGAAGGAGGCTTATTTCAAGTTGACAGAGGGTTAGAAATGCAACATTAACAACTTTAACTGCATAAATTACTTCATAATACTTCACCCCAAACATCCACATTAACTCTAGATCCATTATATCTATTGTGGTAATTTAGAAGATCAAAATGTTTTTGTATTGTTTGTGTGGTTGTTTTCGAGACATTAGAGCAAACTGCTATCATTGTCATTTTTTAGATAGTTGTTTTACCACACAGTTCGCTGATGAACCAATTTGGCAAATGAAGATGAAGTTCACTGTATTGCCAGACATGAATTGTAGCCACATTTAGCGCAAACTGCACAGCCACACATGGAATTGGCTATGCAGCCCCATAAGAGGGGTTTTAGGCTGTCTGATGCACATTAGCTCTGCTGTCAAGATCTGTTCAAGATGACAAAGTCTTCTTTTCTCCTCTCGTATATTTTTATGTGAAAAACCTTCATTTTGAATGTAGGTTGGGACCTGGGTATATAAGTGACTTCCGTCTTAATTTCAATAAGCCATAACAGTGCAGTCCATGACTGTAGTCCATAAACAGGACTATAGTCATGGAGCACCTTTTTAATTGAACAATTTACGACACCAAGATGGTAATGTCCTGTATAATCCCCTAGCACCAGGTGTTAATGGTCTACTTCTGTAGGCATTCGTCTAGGGAAACATGCAGTCTATTAGCAGCATGCTGTGTAACTCTATAAACCCAGTGCTCCATGTGTCCATGCACCACTGATATCAGACAGGTGGAGCTCAATGCCTGCATGCACTCTGCCTCCACTAGCTACACGGGCATGATTGTTAACATTAAAGCTGTGTGTGTAGGATAAGGACTTCAATGTGTTTGTTTTTATTTAAATGAAAATGATGTCCTGTAGCAAATGTCAGAGAAGACATTCTAGAACATAGAGCTGGTTCAGTACTTTTTTTTCTCTCTTTCATATCAAAAGTAGTCCTTTTATGTAATAATGCACATCATCACACAAGACACAAGACTATCTCTAAGTTAACTGGAACAATTAATTACAAATGTATCCAATCTTTATTTTTATTATTTATTCTTTATTCTGAAGTAGGTAGGGCTGACATATAGAGCGTTATAATGACTGCGTTTTCTCTCTCTTGTCTGTAAAATATGTGGGAGCATAATGCTGGTTGTGAGCAGCGCACAGCGGGTCAGGGAGCGGTGAATATACAGGAGCGAATATCAGGCCTTTTGGAGCCCCAGACGCCCATTCTGGGGATGACATTCAGAGGCTGCCGCGCTGCATAATCACATCAAGACTCAAGAACGGCAACAAAGGGGAGCGTGATTGTAAAAAAAAATGCTTGTCGGGATCACGGCAGGTCAAAACCAGGGGAGGAATGACGACAATGCTGTTCTTTACCTTTTCACGGTCACACAGCATTCTCCTCATCAAGGCTGCCTGCACATCTTTCAGTCAAACAATCTGCCAGTTTTCAAAGAGCCATTGTTGGTTAAACATATAATATTTAATTAGCAGACTAATGCACTTAAAGGGAACCAAGGACTTCGACTCAAAAAGGAAAAAATTGGTCTTTTGTCCACTGCCCATTTTCCAAAAAAAAAAGTGGTAGATTTCTTCTTTCACTTCTAATTGCATTAGACAAGAAGTATAGACCTTTATGCAATGTTTCAAAGACATAGAAACACAAACAGGAATAAAGTAAGTCTTTTCAAAGCGAAAGTGAGTTTTGTATTATTTATTTCTTTTATTCCATGTTCAGCTACTGCATTTAGCTTTTCAGTGATTGTTGAAGGGCTCCCAAGGCTGACCCTTGGAATTCTAATTAGACCCTGGTCCCCGGCTCATTTTATACTTGAAATTCATTTATTTCACAAAATAAATTAGACTGAGGATAACTTTTTACAATGCTCATTTGTTACAGATTTCATCAATTTTTCATGTATTTTTTGTTTACATGCAACACTTGTATTATCTCTTGTACTGTCTCAACATTTCAATAACCTATACAAAATACTGTTGGTTTGGTACATGTGCTATTTCATTCTATCTAGTGTATGTAGTGTATTCAAGTGTTTTGCTCCATATGCTGTTCACTGTTTCTATTTTGCTTTTGGTACTGGGTACCAAAATAATTTTTACCTCCCGAAGAATCGTTACCTTACCATGGTGGGGGGGTTTGGGTGCGCCAGTGAACCTGGCGCACCCAACCTGTGTTGTCCGGGGCAACAGCCCCTGGTAGGGTCTCCCAAGGCAAATTGGTCCCAGGGGAGGGGCCAGACTAAGAACGATTCAAAGACCCCAATATGAAAAGGCTGTCTACGAACAATGGCACCTCGCCTGGACAAGGGAAACCGGGGCCCCCTCCTGGGAGGGGAGCTCGTTGGCGAGCGTCTGGTGGCCGGGCCTGGATCCACGGGGCCCGGCCGGGCTAAGCCCGAAGAGGCAACGAGGAGCCGCCTCCCTGTGGGTGTGATGTAAACCGGGCGGTAGGCAAAGGTGGGGTCCTGGGCGCGCGGATCCCGGCATCGCCGACTGGTTCTAGGGACGTGGAACGTCACCTCGCTGGCGGGAAAGGAGTCGGAGCTGGTGCGGGAGGTAGAGCGGTATCAACTAGATATGGTTGGGCTTACCTTCACGCACAGCGCCGGTTCTGGAACCAAACTCCTGGAGAGGGGCTGGACTCTCTACTTTTGCGGAGTTGCCCAGGGTGTGAGGCGCCAGGCGAGTGTGGGGATACTCACAAGTCCCCGTCTGAGCGCCGCTATGTTGGAGTTTTCCCCGGTGAACGAGAGGGTCGCCTCCATGCGATTACAAGTTGCTGAGGGGAATTCTCTGACTGCTGTGTGTGCTTATGCACCAAACAACAGTTCAGAATATCCTGCCTTCTTGGAGTCCTTGGAGAGCATCCTGGAAAGGGTGCCATCCGGGGACTCCATAGCTCTACTGGGGGACTTCAATGCCCACGTGGGCAACGATGGAGAAACCTGGAGGGGGATGATTGGGAGGAACGGCCAGCCCGATCTGAACCAGAGTGGTGATTTGTTGTTGGACTTCTGTGCTAGTCATGGACTGGCCATAACAAACACTATGTTCGAACATAAGGTATAGACATATCTGGTACTGAGCCACCTTAGGCCAAAGATCAATTATCAACTTTGTTGTCGTATCAGCAGATCTGCAGCCGCATGTTTTGGACACTCGGGTAAAGAGAGGTGCAGAACTGTCAACTGATCACCACCTGGTGGTGAGTTGGATCAGATGGCGGGGGAGGCTGCCGGACAGACCTAGTAAACCCAAGCGGGTAGTGAGGGTGAACTGGGAACGTCTGGTGGAATCCCCTGTCCGGAGGGTCTTTAAATCCCACCTCCGGAAGAACTTCTCTTATCTCCCAGGGGAGGTTGGGGACATGGAGTCCAAGTGGACCATGTTCAGAGCTTCCTTTGCAGAGGCGCCGGCTAAGAGCTGTGGCCAGAAGGCTGTCGGTGCAGGAAGCAGTCAGGCTGAAGAAGGAGGCCTTTCGGGCTTAGTTGGCCCAGGGGTCTCCCGAAACAGCAGACGGGTACCGGGAAGCCAGGAGGGCTGCAGCCTCAGCAGTTGCTGAAGCAAAAACCCGGGTGTGGGAGGATTTCGGGGAGGCCATGGAGAAGGACTTTCGGTTGGCCTCAAAGAAGTTCTGGCTAACTGTTCGGCGACTCAGGAAGGGAAAGCAGGGCTTAGCTCAGGCTGTACTCAGTCAGGGAGGAGAACTGCTGACCCAGACTGAGGATATTGTCGGGCGGTGGAAGGAACACTTTGAGGAACTCCTGAACCCGACCGACACGCCCTCTGGGGAAGAGGTAGAGTCCGAAGCCTCAGGGCGAGCCCCACCCATATCCTTGGAAGAGGTCGCCGAAGTCGTCAAACAACTCTTCGGTGGCAAGGCGCCGGGTGTGGATGAGATTCGCCCTGAGATGCTGAAGGCTATGGACATTGTCGGGCTGTCGTGGCTGACACGCCTACTCAATGTCGCGTGGGGATCGGGGACAGTACCTGTGGCGTGGCGGACCGGGGTGGTGGTCCGCATTTTCAAAAAGGGGGACCAGACTGTCAGGGGATCACACTGCTCAGCCTCCTCGGGAAAGTTTATTCCAGGGTGCTGGAAAGGTGGCTCCAGCCGATTGTTGAACCTCAACTTCAGGAGGAGCAATGTGGCTTCCGCCCTGGCCATGGAACAGTGGACCAGCTCTTTACATTTGCAGGGTTGTTGGGGGGGGCATGGGAGTTTGCTCATCCAGTCTACATGTGCTTTGTGGACTTGGAGAAGGCTTATGACCGTGTCCCCCGGGAAATCCTGTGGGGGGTACTGCGGGAGTACGGGGTGCCGGGGCCGTTAGAACGTACTATTCGGTCCCTGTATATACAAAGTGAGAGCTGTGTCCGTATTCTCGGCACAAAATCAAGCACGTTCTCAGTGGGTGTTGGGTTCCGCCACGGCTGCCCCCACCGATTCTGTTTGTGATGTTTATGAACAGAATCTCAAGGCGTAGCCGAGGTGAGGAGTGTGTCCGGTTTGGAGACCTCAGAATTGCATCCCTGCTCTTTGCAGATGATAGTCCTGTTGGCTACATCAGACCGCGACCTCCAGCATGCACTGGGGCGGTTTGCAGCCGAGTGTGAAGCGGTCGGGATGAGAGTCAGCACCTCCAAGTCTGAGGCCATGGTTCTCTGCTGGAAAACGGTGGAGTGCTCCCTCCAGGTTGGGAGTGAGTTGCTGCCCCAAGCGAAGGAGTTCAAGTATCTCAGGATCCTGTTCACGAGTGAGGGAAAAATGAAGCGTAAGATGGAAAGACGGATTGGTGCGGCGTCTGCAGTAATGCGGGCGCTGTACCGGTCCATTGTGGTGAAGAAGGAGCTGAGCCGGAAGGCAAAGCTCTCAATTTACCGGTCCAGCTACGTGCCAACCCTCACCTATGGTCACAAGCTGTGGGTAGTGACCAAAAGAACCAGATCACAGATACAAGCAGTCGAAATTAGTTTCCTCCGGAGGGTAGCTGGGCTCAGCCTTAGAGATAAGGTGAGGAGCTCAGACATCTGGAGGGAGCTCGGAGTAGAGCCGCTGCTCCTCCGCATCGAAAGGAGTCAGCTGAGGTGGTTCAGGCATCTGACCAGGATGCTTCCCCTTAGAGGTCTTCCAGGCACGTCCGACTTGGAGGAGACCCCGGGGCAGACCCAGAACCCGCTGGAGGGATTATATATGCCATCTGGCCTGGGAACGCCTCGGGATCCCCCCAGGAGGAACTAGAAAGCGTTGCGGGGGAAAAGGGCACCTGGAGAGCCCTGCTTAGCCTGCTGCCTCCGCGACCCGGCCCCGGATAAGCGGCAGCAAATGGATCGATGGATGGACTGGGTAATCAGTGAATAGCATAGCATATCTACATATATCAGTTTTGACAAACTGGCAGCTCGAGATCTTTGAGCGGATATTGATTTACTTGTCTCTCTTGCCATTCATGTTGATCAGGCGGTCCCAGCAACCTCCCCGACCCCATGCGGCTCGGTCGGCCAACCTCTCCAAAGCGGAGCGACAGCGAGAACAGGTGTACTGGAGCTAAGATAGCCATTTTGTCTCTTCCTATTTCCAATGATTACCTGGGTCTCAAGGTGGTATTCAATAAGTCTTGGGATACTTTGCCGCTGCACGCCTGTATGACTGCGCCATTGATCTCCTCCCAGGCACCTCTCCTTCTAGGGGTCGGCTCTTCTCCTTGTCTGCCCCTGAAACCAGGACCATGGAGAAGTAGAATAATGACTCCCTGGCGGCTGGGATCATTCGTCCGTCTTCCTCTCCTGCTGGAGCTGGGTTCTTCTTTGCGGGTAAGAACGACAAATCCCAACACCCATGCATCGACTACAGAGGACTCAATGACATCACCATCAAGAATAGGTACCCACTCCCACTCATCTCATCTGCTTTCGAACTATTACAAGAAGCTACTATTTTTATAAACTGGATCTCAGGAATGCTTATCACCTGGAGAGAATCAGTTAAGGAGCCATCTGTTGAGGATCCGAAGGCTCACCCATGTGCCTTCCTCTCCCAGAAGCTGACCCCGGCAGAGACTAATATTGGGAACGGGGAACTGTTAGTGGTGAAGCAGGCACCAGAATAGTGGAAGCATTGGTTGGAGGGGGCGGCATAGCCATTTGTGGTCTGGACAGATCACAAGAATCTGGAGTACATCCAGATACATATATTTAATTCATGGCAAGCCAGGTGAGCTCTTTTTTTGAACTGTTTTGATTTTCACTTTCATACTGACCAGGCTCCAAGAACTTCAAACCTGATGCCCTGTCCCATCAGTTCCAGACAGGAAACGCTCCACCACAACCAGAAATAAACAAAACAATTTGTGGAAATGTTTAGTGTGTGTTGTTAGTGGCTGGCTTAATTGGCCTCACCTGGCCCTGTTAGTCTGGGTGGGCTGCAAGCATGTGGTGCATTGGCTAATCAGTGCACCACAGGTTAAGTCAACCACCAGCACACTGGGAGAGCTCTAGCATCCTAGCCACGATTCCATCTGCTCCATACCATTTTCTTCCCTACAACTTTACAATAAACCGGACTTGAAATGCCACAACCAGCCTGTGTCCTTGGAGGAGCCCTGAACTAAAGCCACTTTTGTGGCATTGTAGTAGGAACTATGCTACATTGGCGCCCAATGTGGGGCCCTCCAGAAAACGGGACACACAGCCACATCCCAGCACTACCTCTTCCCTGATGGCAGCATTGGATGAGGCCGATGGGGCCAGCAGAGGACAGGGGTGGTGGTGGATCAACCGCCACGCACAACAAAATGTTGCTGGCAGCCCCTGCAGTCAGCCTTGAGTGGCCCGAAGACCCTGCCATACCTCTGCCAGGTAGGACAGCAGCCGAGGACCCCCACTCCAACAGAGAGATGGGGGATCAAGCCACGTCGCCTGGTGAAGGGTGGCTGTACCGGGTACTGCTCCAGGCCCCTCCAACGAGCTCCACCACGGCCTAGCTGCCAATCCCCACCCAGCCCACCCAGACAGCCTGGCAACTCCCACACCCAGAGACACCTCCGCCAGTCAAGCCAGCAGCCCGACCTCCACTTTCCAGGGAGGAGGGTGAAAAGGAACACTGGGGAAGAGTGTGGGGACAGTGGGGTTGGGCTTTTTTTTAATGTGTTTTGTAGGTATGGTAACCCTGTAAGAGTCCAGTTTTGTTTTGCTATTTGTTTGGGGGGAGGGAGGGAGTTGGTTGAGGCTGGGGATTTTCCCCCGAACTAAAGCCACTATCGTGGCATTGTAGCAGCAGCTATCACATCACAAGGTGCATATACAACGGACAAGAACGAAGCAGAATAAAACGATTTAGCAATTCCCTGGACGGACTGACTCGGGAGGGCGGTGCCATTTATGCTCGAGGAGCTTTCTAGTCGAGATATGTTTAACAGAGTACATCACCGAAGTACACAAGTGTTTAGTGTGGGAGGGGTCTGGGGTTCCAGGCCAGGTGTGTCTCCGATCGTCTCTCCGGGTCTGAAGAGCCAACTCCAGATGTTGTTTGGCCGCTGGACTCCTCACTAGCCGTCACAGTGGACACCTGAAGCCGCTGAGCATCGCTAGGTCCTCGCAAGCACGGCGCGTTTAGAAACACACTGTACTGCAAATCGATTGGTCGCCGCGTGGCCCCTCCCCCTTCACTCCTGCATTAGAGGCTTTGGTCTTACCTGGGTGAGTTTGGTGGTGCCGCCTGGGCTCACAAACTGGCATCGCAGGTCGACGGACTTGGTGGGGTAGGCCTCCAGCTCCTCCTCCACCCGCACTCTCTGCGCCTCCACACCTGCAGGGAGACGGAGGAGGAGGAGGCGGTTAAACATCGATGCCCTACAGCGAGACCTGATGGAGCACAGCTGCGCTCGTGGCAGCTTCACTATGTTCTACCTCCGTTGTCGAGAGGGAGGAATGGATTTTTTTGCTTCGATCCGTCGATTTTGGAAAAGGCAGCAAGGGATTGTTCCAGAATATGAGAGAGAGAGAGAGCGAGGGAGCAGGGGAGAGAGAGCACGAGGGGTACAGATGAAGGCATGAGGTTAGCCGCGCGCATCAAGCTAACACTGAATCACCAAAACCTTTGTTAGCGTGCCGCGGGCAGCGTCTTGGCAGCCCTTCAACCCACTCATTACCCCACAAATCTCACCGCACCAGAAGACTCCCGCGACCCTCGCTGCCCTGGGCACGCCACGCCTGTGGCTCCGCCCCCCTGCGCCACTCATCCCTTTGAATCTCAGTGGAAAACACCCATCACCTGTCACCTGTCAGTGGCTCAATGGGTGGGCGAACGGTTCACCAGGTGAGCCCAGCTGCACCTGGACTCACCTGGCTGCCCTTTGGAGTGAGGGGAAGGGGGAGGGGGTTAAAGCGCCGGACACTGAGTGGAGAAACGTGTGCTACCTGTTTTGATTGACAGCCCCGTTCATGAATTACACATGTCCTCTGTCAATCTGCCTGTCAGTCTCTCCGTTTAAACGTCGGTCGGTCTGGCAGGGCGCCAGGAGGAACCCCTCCACCTTCACAGTTGATTCACGACTTTTTGTTCATTATGAATTAAAATCCATTTTTCCAGATAAATAATAAATGCGAGTCCTAATATAGGCTCCACTAATTAACTCTGGTTGGGCAAAACTACTTCCAAATGTTTGAAAAGACGACAGGGAAGTTGGGTTCATATGTCGCTCTGATTTGCTTCCTTGCGTGCACAGTTTGGAATTATTGAAAAAAAATGTAATTGTCAATCATATGGAAAAAGTTTATCAAATGATTGGAAGCCAACAAGTTAATTAAAAACTTTTTCATTTTATCCTTTCGAATTATTAATTTAATTATTCACAAATCCACGACTGTTGCTTTCAAAACTTAAACCTATTTATATTTGATGGAATAACATGTTAATAATAACTGGTTTAATAACTTTGTAATAATAGAGTCTGGTACAAACTGAATGCAACTCTGACTCCTGAAAGTAACGACGAAAATGTTCTCCTATTCCAGTCAACAGTCAACAGCCAGTCAACAGCCAGTCAACAGCCATACCAACTGAGAACACACCCAACAGAAAGAGAAAGAGAAAGAAAGAAGTCTGTTGGGTGTGTGTGTTGGGTCTCACACACACAGGATGAGTCACTAATAAAAATAAGACTCTCTCTCTCTCTCTCTCTCTCTCTCTCTCTCTCTCTCTCTCTCTCTCTCTCTCTGTGTGTGTGTGTGTGTGTTTTTGTATTTTT
>OMOU01066911.1:0-10553 GCA_900312585.1 Malacocephalus occidentalis | reverse complement strand
GAGTTTCATCAACAACCCATGAATGTGAATCTGGAGAACCTGAATTCAGGGAGCACACATCGGACTGATTGTCTGTGGAACGGAGCGGTGGGCACACATTTGTGGTTAACGCATAAAAGAAGAAACGAAACATTGTCACCGCAACCCAATTCTTTACTGCTGTTTGTTTGCAATAATTTAAAAACATTTACGCCTGATTCGCTGATGAGGTATTTTATCTAACAAGCAGATGGGTTCTTTGTACAAATGTTATTGCAGTTAACCCAGTAAGAACATGACTTTGGGCAAGTATGCGTGAATATTTTGAGTGAGAGTCGGTCTCTTATATTAGTGACCAGTGCCAACCGTTTTTATTACTAAGAGGATCATTTCCTTGACTTTTCCTGTTTTCCCCTTTTTGTTGTTGATAAGCACTTTGACTCTTTGCCATGTCATGTCTACCTAGGATTTTGTAGCTGTATATAGTGCCCCTTGTTATGTCTGAATATTTTGTTTTGTTGAATGCTTTAGGACAGCATTACATTGTTTAGATTAAACCAAACAATAAAATACACATTACCCAGTGTGTGTTTGCCAAGCCGTCACACGAAAACACACATCCTAAAACGTATAGGCCAATCATCTTTAATGTTACGAAATATTTGTAGTTAGTGTCTCACATCAATTAATACGCAATCAAAGCCGAATTCAAGTGGCCATATGACTGAAGTCATACGAGCTCATGCTCGTTGACATGACGAACAGTGATTCACCTACTGGCACGAGAGGAAGCAATTAACCAAAGTAACGGCCGTGGGCCCTGGCGATTTTACAGGACATCATAGCTCACTGTACAGGAGTAAAGAAACAAACGAAAAGGAAAATTCAATAAAAGCGTAAGACATCTGTACCACAACCAGCTGCAGCAGACTGAGAAAGATGGACGGTGACAGGGTCACCCAAGCTGGGGCCTGCTAAAGATGTCTTTGGCCACAAGGCCTGTGTGTTTTGCCTGATGATTTACCACAGGGTAGAACAAACACAACGCAAAGCTCTGCATTGGATGAACGCAGTTAATGACGCAACAACGGTGTCACATTAATGTCCACCTGGTGAAGAGACGAGTCCGTTTGGTCCATTACAACCACGTTTCCAACGCTTGTGAGTCATTTAATTATTTTCTTTTTCAATTATTTTCAATCTTGGGCAAGGTCCTGACAAAGCATTTAATACAAGAAATGCATTTAGCCAAACAGGAAAAGCCAATACACTTCAGATTCCATTTCAAAATGTGATAATAGATTCCTCTCCCAATGATAAAATGTATATTCCTGCAACATGTAAGGAATGAGCTTGATAAAACTGAGCACTTTAATTGGCCGGGGTTTCATATGAGTCAATGGTGGCGTGTGCACATTAGGTAGCAGGCAGGATGTCTTCAGACAGAACTGCAAGGACGTGGGTGTGTGAGGGGATGCTTCTGCTCATGTGAATTGTTGTGCCTCGAGTTGGAGCTCGCCTAAAGATCCAGGACAGTCGACGTCAATCGTCCCTTCATTTTTACCCTTCCCCCTCTTCCACAACCCAAGAATCCTCACCACCAGTGCTGCTGTTTGGGTTCTCTCTGTAACCCAGTGACCACGTCTGTAGAACAACTTCAGGAGTGTTTCACCCGCTTCATTAAGTAATGACACATACAACCAAATCTTTCACACCCTATTCATAAAAAAAAAGGTCAGAAATAGTATTTACTTTTTAAATGACCACAGGATGAAATGTAAACCAATGTAGCATATGTGTATGTCATTACATGTCGAATCCTGATGGTATTATCTAAGCAACTCTTGGACAAACTAAAACAGGGAAGAGTCATGAGTCATCCTCGTTGACCATGTTAGAAATGTATTTCCATCAAACAAGTGCCCTGAACTGAACTGGTCCCATATCCCCATGGGCTTCTCATCCAGCAGGGTGTAATGAGTGGGGACCCATCCACTCGGTGACCTTTGGAGAGCGGTGTTGTCAGCTGCTCCCAACCCTGAACAATGGTGGCCATTGTCTTTCTGCCACTCGAGGGCCCCCCCGCTCACTCCCCTGGTCTGTTGCCACGATATATATATATATAACGTAGGCGTGAGAGGGAGGAAGAAAAGAATGAGGAGCAAACGAAGAGAAAGAGACTTGCCAGACTGTGTTGATATAGACTAGGTAGTGCATGTGATCGAGGTCACTGGGCGGACCCTTGACCTCTTCTTCTAGGAGACGAGGTAGGGGCGAGCTGAGCGACAGGTCTCAAGCTGCTGCCCCCTGGTGGTTAGACAGGAGAGAGTCTTTCATTGTGGAGGCCCTACATTCCCCCCGTTTGGCCTCGTGGTCGGGGTGTCTGCTCCAGTCCTTGAGGGCAAACCCGAGGGTCGAATGGTTCCCGGTCCTGATGAACAACCTGGAAATAAAATCCTATGGTCTGGGAAATGACCATGTGCCGGCAGTTCACTGTCCTTGTGAGCGATCAGAGTCGTACAATCCATGGGTCGTAGAAATAACCCTCCTTATATTCTTTTCGTGTTCCTTGCTGGAGCCAGACAGTTCATGTCGATTTTTCGATATCTGGACAGGCATAATACGCAGCATCTGGGCAGATGAATTCTAATTAGGCTAACCTTCAAAACCACCTCCATTGTGCCGGTGTCCAAACACTCCACCGCCACGAGCCTTAATGACTTCCGCCCCAAGGACTCACCCCCATCATCACCAAGTGCTTCGAGAGGCTGATCTTGACTCACCTCAAAACCTGCCTACCACCCACACTCGACCCCTTCCAATATGCCTATTGCCAGAACAGGATCAGGGAGGATGCCATATCTTCGGTGCTACACTCCGCTCTCTCCCACATGGACAACAAGAACACCTACGTGAGAAAGCTATTCATCGACTTCAACTCAGCAGTCAACACCATCATCCCCTCCAAGCTGATATCCAAACTCCTTCAGCTGGGTATCAACACCTCTCTCTGCAACAGGATAATGCACTTCCTCACCAACAGACCCCAGTCTGTTAGAGAACACCTCCTCAACACTCACCCTGAACAACGATGAGACAGCCTACAGGGAAGAGGTTCAGCACCTTACAGCATGGTGTGCCAACAACCTGGCACTCAACACCAAGAAGACCAAGGAGCTCATCGTGGACCACAGGAGGACCAAGGGTGTCACACAATCCCCAATCCATATCAATGGAACAGAGGTTGAGCGTGTCAAAAGCTTCAAGTTTGTGGGTGTTCACATCTCCAAGGACCTCTCTTGGTCCCTCAACTCCTCCACCCTGGTCAAGAAGGCTCACCAGCGCCTCTTCTTCCTGAGGAGACTGAAGAAGGTACATCCCTCCACTCAGATCCTGGTGAACTTCTACCACTGCACCGTCGAGAGAATCCTGACCAACTGCATCACAGTCTGGTATGGCAACTACACCGCCTCGGACAGGACAGCACTGCAGAGAGTTGTGAAAACAGCCCAACCCATCACTGGCTGCTCCCTCCCCACTATCGAGGCTTCCCAGCGCAAGCGCTGCCTGTGAAAGGCACGCAGCATTGCCAAGTACAGCTCCCACCCCAGTCACAGTCCCTTCACACCTCCGGACCAGCAGATTCAGGGACAGCTTTTTCCCCAGGGCCGTCACTCTTCTCTTCAACAACGTCTGACTGCACACTGGACATTTGCACTACCCTGTATACTGTATATTACTGCATATACCATGTACTGTATATACTCTGCTGTTCACCCCTGTGAACACCTATTACTGCTTATATCTCTGCCTATACTGTACATACCTCAATGTATAGCGTACACCACATATACTGTATATTTATGAACATATACTTGTATGCATACAGTAATGACAAACGGCATAAAGTAAATATCCCTTAATTACGATAAGCAATGCACAACCTGGTGTTGTATGCGTGAATATTTGAGTGAGAGTCGGTCTCTTATATGAGTGAACAGTGCCAAGCGTTTTTATTACTAAGAGGATCATTTCCTTGACTTTTCCTGTTTTCCCCTTTGTGTTGTTGATAAGCACTTTGACCCTTTGCCATATCATGTCTATCTAGGATTTTGTAGCTGTATATAGCTTTTTCCTGTAACAAGTGCCCCTTGTTATGTCTGAATGTTTTGTTGAATGCTTTAGGACAGCATTACATTGTTTAGATTAAACACCCCGTCCCATGAAAACACACATCCCAAAACCTATAGATCAATCATCTTTAATGTTATGCACCTTTTTGTTTTTTTCTGTAGATTCTGCTCATACTGCTTACCTTTTCACTGTTCTACTGTTGCACTTCTGGTTAGATGCTAACTGCATTTCGTTGTACTAGTATGCGTACTCTGTGCAATGACAAAGTTTAATCTAATCTAATTAAAACACAAATATTCAACCCTTATAACCACCTTTCCTTGAGCTATCAGCCATAACGCATGGTAAAAGAATCAAAACAAAAATAAAATGAAATTAAAATACAAAGAGGGAAAAGGATGAAGATTGTTAAAGGTTACTAAACCAACTGGCATTGGGGCGTGAGTGAGGGATCCAGTCAGCGGTAGTGTTCAAATATATTTGTGTGGTATTTAATTAGTTGGTTGATGCGGTGAATGAAGCGTACTATACCTAACCCAGGGAAAACTATTGTGGCAAATGAAGCATTACGCCTAACATAGGGGCCACTATTGTGGTGCACCCACCCCCCTTTGGAGTGTGGACTGCTCAGATTGTTTGGCATCTCATATCTTGGGTGAGAGGTCACTGGTGTTGCTACCATTTTGTACAGATGGAGATCTGTGGCTTACAGAGAGCTGCTCTCCCCCCAAATGCTAATGAGAAAGGCTACTGCTGATGGTGCTTAACACATCTTGAGGTAGTCTGTATATCAAATGCCACTTAGTAGCACAACTCAGCATGTGGCACTATTCTATTATACTATACTATTAGCAATCCCTTACAACTTCAAACCAGAAATTCAGGTCCAACTAACAATTGCCCTCACAATACACAATACTGCTATACTTCACCCTTTCTGCTTTAGCAGGTTAACTTTTACTTTCAGAGAAAGCAAAACCTATCATCTTTGTTACTCACACCAGAACTATCCAGTTATATGCAAGAATATTGGTTTAAGCCAGCAATATCATGCCTCACATGGTGAACCATTAAATGTAGGTCCTACTGTTGGTTATCAGCTTATAATTAATAGCAATGCTAGAAAAGTATTAATTATTACAATAAAAAAGCTATTAATCTGGACTAATGATAACGGGGCACCACCCTGGAACCAGGGACTAATAACCAAACTGTGGAATCAGTCTCATATAATATACCAAACTACTGAAGTAGAATTATGATTCATAATTACTATATCAATAGCTAGGAATGGTGAAGGCTTCGGAGCTCTTTACGGGACAGAGGCTGGCTTCAACACAACATTCAAGCAATAACCACAAAGTTATGATACAAGAACCTTTATTAAAATTGTAGTTGACAAATGGCATAAAGTAAATACGATAAGCAATGGACAAAATCATAAAAGAGGGAAGGTGACTGTGAACGATGGCTCTGATAAGCTCTCACACGGGTCTCTCTGAACATCAGATCGAGAATGAATACATGGATCAAACAGGTTTACAATATAATTTGGTAATATCAATAAACGATTAAGCATACCATCATAACACACTTCCACCTCACTCTGCCCAGATATCTACCTTGATCGCGTGGTTAGCGACCGGAAGGCGGCTCAATCTTTTCGTTGCGGTCCGGTCCGCCTACTGGGGATCGGCTGCGTCTCTCCCATTGAACTTCGTCAAGTTCATTGCGTAGCCGTGGTCAGGCTTGAGGAAGGCTTGCGTCTCCCTGGGTCTCGTTACGTGTCGTTCTGGTTCTGGCATCTGGAGCTCGGTGGCAAGCGCCGGTGTTGCGTTCACGTTGAGCAGCGGCGTTCGTCAATGTCGGGAATTCGAAAGGGGACTCGATCGCCCTTTTATCATACGACAATAACTGCGTGGTTCGCAGGGAATCGACCGATGCTTATGGTTATTCTAGACGGAGCTAATGGAATGTCGCCCTACAGCTCGGCTGGCAGTCAAAACAAAACGAGGTACTTCGTCCTCAAATGTAGCTTCTGGCGTCAAATAACCGTATGATTACCACTATACGCGCGTAACTGAGCAGAGGCGGACCGGTTTCTTGGCGTGTCAGGGTCCAAAGGATCTTGGGCGGACCTTTGACCTGTTCTTCTGGGAGACGGGGTTAGGGCGAGCCAGGTCAGAGGTCTCGAACTGCTGCCCCCTGGTGGTTAGGGAGGTTTCTTTATGTCTGATGAGTGTAGTTGGCAGTGAATTAAGGATCTTGGGGAACCAGTGTTACGGAGGCCCTACATCCAGCTCTGACACAATGTGTGTTTTTATTTTATTTAAGCCTGATTCACTGATCAGGTATTTTATCTAACAAGCAGACATTTCAATGGGTTCTTTGTAAAAACATTACTGCAGTTAGCGCAGTAAGAACATGACTTTGGGCAAGTATGCGTGAATATTTTGAGTGAGAGTCGGTCTCTTATATTAGTGACCAGTGCCAACCGTTTTTATTAGGATCATTTCCTTGACTTTTCCTGTTTTCCCCTTTTTGTTGTTGATAAGCACTTTGACTCTTTGCCATGTCATGTCTACCTAGGATTTTGTAGCTGTATATAGTGCCCCTTGTTATGTCTGAATATTTTGTTTTGTTGAATGCTTTAGGACATCATTACATTGTTTGGATTAAACCGAACAATAAAATACACATTACCCAGTGTGTGTTTGCCAAGCCGTCACACGAAAACACACATCCCAAAACGTATAGGCCAATCATCTTTAATGTTATGCACCTTTTTTTTAATAGTCTGGCGAAATATTTGTATTTAGTGTCTCACATCAATTAATACGCAATCAAAGGCGAATTCAAGTGGCCATATGACTGAACAGCGCAACCAAGAGTAGAAGAGTCTATAAAGCTCATGCTCGTTGACATGACGAACAGTGATTCACCTACTGGCACGAGAGGAAGCAATTAACCAAAGTAACGGCCGTGGGCCCTGGCGATTTTACAGGACATCATAGCTCACTGTACAGGAGTAAAGAAACAAACGAAAACAAAAATTCAACAAAAGCGTAAGACATCTGTACCACAACCAACTGCAGCAGACTGAGAAAGATGGACGGTGACAGGGTCACCTGAGCCGGAGCCTGCTAAAGATGTCTTTGGCCACAAGGCGGAAAGCCTGATGGTTTACCACAGGGTAGAACAAACACAACGAAGGCTGCTAGCAAAACTCCGCATTGGATGAAGGCAGTCAATGATGCAACAACGGTGTCACCTTCGTGTCCGCCTGGTGAAGAGGCACGTCCGCTTGGTCCGTTACAACCACGTTTCCAACGCTCGTGAGTCATTGAATTATTTGTTTTAATTCAATCTTGTGCAAGGTCCTGACAAAGCATTCAATACAAGAAATGCATTTAGCCAAACAGAGAAAGCCAATACATTTGCTTCAGGTTACATTTCAAAATGTGATAATAGATTCCTCTCCCAATGATAACATGAATATTCCTGCAACATTGTTAGAAATGCATTCATTTGAAAAAAAATATACATGGCATCTCCAGCCTGGTATCCCCTTTGTATATAAAACCGTAAACAACAACTATTTACAGTGTGTGTGTGTGTGTGTGTGCATAATATAATTTTCCTGATCTTTTGATCAACTGCCACCAAATCTTGCATTGGACCACATATCCTATAGCTGTTAATGAGATGATTGGCAGAAGAAATTATCTTCCAGTGCAAGTGTCTTTTGTTGTGGTATGAAGCGCTCGGATGGGCGCTATGTACGGGCAATAGTGGCCAACTGATCCCACTTCAAGTCCGCCACTCTCCACGTGTGTCTGCATGTGGATGCAAAGGGATTCAAGATGCTGTTCTCCTCAACATCCAATCAGAAGGAATCAACAGGGGAACGGGGTCACACGGATGACTGATCCCACACCTGCAAGAGAGACAAGGAGACGTGTCACCATGAGCTACTGCTATTCAAACCATCAAGGCTATTAATAACACACAATCTGTCAACCTTGTGATTTGATGTCAGGATTTGGCTTGCTTTGTAGGAACTCGAGTATGTCATTAAAAAAGTAATGTGATTCATTGAATTTCAAAGTTGCCCGACACCACGTAGCGCCCCGCACGTCGACCCACCTTGTTGACAGGCGTGAGCTGGTTGCGTCCGGAGCTGGATTGGAGCCGGCCGCTCTCTCCGAACCTCCCGGGGGACCTCTCCCTGCGGCTGTCGTGCACCCGCCCGGGGGACTTCTCCCGCTCCAGAGGCCGCGCGGGGGACTTGTCCCGCCGGAACTCCGTGCGTCCCTCCCTGTAACGGTGGGGCGTGCTGGGCTCGCGGTGCAGGCCCTCGTGGCTGCCGGGCCCCGAGGCCAGCCGCTTGGTGATGTGCTCTGTGTAGGTGGGGGGGCCACGCTTACTGGGACTGCTGTTGACGCGGTGTCAAGGAAACACACACACACACACAAGTAGCACAGCTCAGCACAACCCTTGAAAGCGATTGGAATATTGGTTGTCAATATGACTTTGAGATGTCGACCTGTGGCAGAATGTGTAGGATTTACCCATGTTAAATCTGTCCGGGGACTTTTTAAGAAGGTCTGAAAACTCTCTCCCCATATCCCCTGTCATCCACACAAAGTCGAGCAAAAAAGTGTGAGCACAGATTTTCCGATCCCAAGCATTTGAGCTGAAAAGAACGGCACACGTGCTGCTACATTGGATGCACTATTTCCACAACCCTTTCCATACGACAGAGGGCATTACATTGTCCACTCATCTGTCAGGTTTTTCTCATTGATTTCTATTTGAAATATGCAAGAGGAGTTGCAAAAGCTGCTGACTCCATCTCTACTCCACTCAATCACAGTGATCAAAGCAAACGCAGCAAAACAGAAACGGTTTGATATTTATATTCTTGCTACTTTTCTTATATTGCTATATTTTACTTAATGATCATGTACATTCTATTGTTCTCTGATTTGTGTTTTCCTGACACTATGTTTTCATATTTAGTGAACACATTTGTCTTAAATGTCTTTCACGGTGCCATTGGACTGGATCATCACCAGATGGCACTGTTGCACTTTTGTAAATATATTCATTGTACAATTTTTTTACCTGATGAAGTTTGTACTTTTTTCATGGTAGTTATTACCATGTTATATTTGTTTCAGGTAGGCTCATTTAGTACAATTGCTGATTTGTTGTTGGTTTTCAGTCAAGAGGACATGCATCTTCCTCCACCAAGACTTCAGCTGCAAGCTGATCCACTGCGGCCAGGGAAACAATGTGATAACAATTGTTTGATTTCTTCTTTTTATCCACAATCACACAAAAATCTTCTCACTTCCTATGAATAACCACTAAGCTGTGCAAGTTGCTGTCATAGTCTGCCCCTGCCCCTCTCAAGTGGTTTATGTTTGGACGTTAGTTTGCACCCCCTGCTGGACATTATTATTTATCACCTGTCTTTGTCGTGTTCCGTCTCCCCCCTCCCCCCACTTGTCATAGTTTGTCTCCTTCCGAGTGTGTTCCCACCGTGTTTTATTTGTAATTGTTTAGTTATTGTCTTATCTGATTATTGTTCTGGTGTTATTTTGTCTGTTAATTCACGTTTTTTTTTTGTCTGTCTGCCATTTTGTTTCAGCTGTCACTTCCCTCGTTAGTCTACCTATTTAACCTGCCCCAATCCTATGTTCATTGTCAGATCCTTGTTGTTGTTTCCGTGTGAGCACGTTGCCTAGTTCTCCTTCTCGTTCCTGTTCGTGCCTGCACACGTTTTAGAAATATAAATAATTTAAGTTACTTCGCTGCCTGCGATTGGGTCCTTCACCACCAACCTTGTTCTTTCCATGCATCAAGTCAAGTCAATTTTATTTCTATAGCCCTTAATCACAGTTACAGTCTCAACGGGCTCGAGTTGCGTGTCGATTGAGTGTTGACGGTCCTGGGGTCTGGAGCTCGGTGGTGAGGCTGGTAAGCGTCCTTGTGCCAGCAGCGGTGCGGCGATGTCGGGATGTCAAGGGGAATCGATCACCCTTTATCCTCTCAAAACAAAAACTGCGTGTTCCGCAGGGAGTCTACCGATGCTGACAGGGTTATTCTAGACTGGGATCTTCGCACTACTGCACGGCTGGTAGTGTCGAAAGGAAAACGAGGTACTGTACCCACAGACCTTGCTTCTCTAGTCTCATAATCGGATAATTGCCACGACAAAACAGGTCACCAGGTGTAGGCAACTGGCCGGGATCGGGGACACAGGACCAAGACCGAAGGACCCGGACTCGACCAGAGGGGTTCTGGACGAGTTAGCTGTGGCAGGTGAGAGAAAGGGAGGTCCCTCGTGTCGGGTTACGCCACTTTTCTCCCGAAATGAGGGGTGGGGGTATGTCTGATTGCCAGTCTTCCTGGCGACGCCCCCCCCCCCCCCC
>OMOU01066695.1:5195-21446 GCA_900312585.1 Malacocephalus occidentalis | reverse complement strand
TTTCTTTTCTGATGTGCTTGAATGAACGCATTTATAATTCATAATCCAGTGGTTAAATCACATCATGTGTTTGTCTGCTGCCTATGCAGATTAACTTGAATTGCAAAAATGAAAGCTTGTTGCACCCAGATAATTTCCCAGAGTGTTTTATTCCCCTCGACTCATCCTGTCTCCTTCAGAGACCCGAATAGTTTGTGATCTTAAATTCCTTGCTTTCGTAACAAGCCTGGACCATCGTCATAGATTTTACAGAGAAACGTGTCCTTGTCCTCCCCCCCTCCCCTCAAGTGGAAAATCCTGATTGTACAATTATATACAAAAGAATAAAAGAAAACAAGGTAATAAAGATATTTTTGTGCTCTTTAGCACTTTGAAAGAAACCTCTTGATCCCGTGAGTTTTGTCACATTTTTTTTGGGGGGGGGGGGATATCAGAATCCAACTCATTTTAGTGTGCCCCGGTATATCATGAAATGAATATACGTACATACGTGCCTACGATGCATGCTTCTAATTTTTTCTTTGGGAGGAACTCAGTGTGCGCAAAACAAAGACTAGACATCGAGGGCTGCAGGGAAATGAGTAATGGGAAATGAATAGGAATACAAATGTCAACGTTTTTAGTGATTTAGTGAGGAGCATTTACTTACTAAAAATACATCACTTTTTTAATTAAAATGCAACTAAAAGCTCATTAAAACTCTTTCAACGATAAGCTATGGGAAGTCGGACTGGTGCCAGGCGTGATGCCTGTACTGTTTCATTAAAACATGTATATATTATTCATTTCTGTAAACATTTTGGTGAATTCACTTAAAACACCATAACATGCAGAAGGTTAAATCAAAGGCGAAGCTTGCATGAAAGTCCCAAGTCGTACAAATCCAGCTGCTTAGGATTCACAAGATGAACAACATGTGTCCAAGTGGAGTTTGTCAGACTAGCATACAGGACTCCTCTGCAAGAGTCTCGGGTCCCTGTGTGCTCCTCCGTAACGACGTGTGGGTTAAAAATGAATGATCTGCAGCCATGATGGAGCCACAGCCTCCATTAACGCCCAGCATCCTCTTCTGATGGAATAGCGTTGTCGTGATGGGGTTTAAATGGAGGACTTGAAAGCTTCCAGTGCTGCCTGTGCTTTCTCCACCGCCGTCTCCAGCGTAGGCGTGTCCGTCAGCAGCTGTGGCAGGGTGGAGGGCTCCATCTCCAGCAGCATACCTGTGAGGAGATACCTGTGAGTGGACTTTTGGCCTGGAGTAAACGTTCCAACATCGCACTATTTCCACTTGGTTGACCTCGTTGACCACAATCAAGATTCAAGTTTCGAGACTTGAGTCACAAGATGTGCAGTGAAATGAAAAAGGACAATACAAATAACACAAATTGGGGGATCAGAATATCCACAATATTTACAGCAAAAAGAGCAGCAGGAATAACATCTAAGGCATCAGGCATATAAACAACAAGGCAATATAAACAACAAAAAAAATATGAAAAAAGTCAGACCTGTGATGTCCGTAGCGCGATCCGGATCCAGCCTCTCCACCAGCAGGAACAGTTTCTCTCCCAGTTTCTCTGTGTCTTCCGTGTCCGAGGATGACTCACTTACACAGGTGTCCGCGCGCTGTCTGTGGGGAAACGAGCAGAATAAAGCATGCTACGACCATCCACCGCATGATGACGATGCATTTGAATGGCAGAGAAGCTGGAAGCAAGAGTAGGAGAGTTGTGAGAGTAATGACAGCATGGTGACGTACTCCTTGAGCGTCTTCAGGGCTAGGTTCACCTGCTCTTCTAACAGTGTGGGCTCTGAACACAGTTTTAAAACCGTGTCTTTCTGCTGCTCCAGTAGCATACCTGTTATAGAACGGGAAGCGCATCTCATGGTGGGAAACGGTGACGCGATTCATCGCCAATGTTTGGTTTTGATTCAATATAATGTGAAACGGGGCTTACCGGTAATTTTCTGCGAGTGCCCAGTGTTGTAGATGTCCACGAGCTCAAACAGTTGATCTCCAAGTGAGTCCGAAGACCCAGACCCGTTATCGTCATTTTCAGTGTTTGTTTTACTGCAACAAAAACGTGTGTATGTGTATTTCTTTACTTGTTCTAATTTCAACTGAACTACAAAGATGGAGATGATGGAGGGGGTTTCTCCATCCGTTACATACGAGACCTTAGATTCCTGTTTACACGTGAGCACGTTGGGTTACAAACTCCCATGACTATTACATGCTGAGGACCTCTTCATGTCATCTAAATATATACCTAGGCTCCAGCTGTTTGTCTCCTAAAGCTCTGAGGGCTTTCTCTAAGGCTTCAGCCAGCAGGGCCTCGTCCTGCAGCATCTGGCTCAGCGCAGGGCCTGGAAGCTCCAACAACATGCCTAAAACATGACACTTTGTTAATATGCATGTCTTACAAAAACCTGTACGATCCATTTTCTCAAATCGATAATCTAATAGCCATTTGAACATGGCATGACCATGGACACGACATGAGAAACTCACCTGTAAGTTTCCCAGCGATGTCTGCGTGTTTGGCGTAGATCAAATGGTACAATTGTTCTCCGAGTGCCTCGAGAGTTTCCTCCCCTTCCATGCCTGACAATCAACATTGATTCAGTTACATGTGATGGGTTACACGTACGTACGTAACTGTGCTCTGAAACCATATAGGTCACTGTGAGTTAAGCCACATAACAGAAACATTGACAGCACCGTTAAGCGACGCGCGGGATGTGCTCAACATTGAAAAACGTATGGAAAACACGTTTCAGTTCCACTTTAAATACATCTCGATGTCGTTTCTCGACATGTTTCAGTCAACATGTGGTAAAAAAAATAATTAAAAAAGCTCCACTGGTATTTTGGGGTACACTGTCAACAAGAGGCGCGTAGTTATGACGTAGAAGGACGAGAGTGGTGAATGAGATTCTACTGATTGTACGCTGTATCGTTCTAAACACATTCAAGAGTTGAAGCAGAGGCCCTCATCGATACGTTATGGGGCACTTAATATCATTTAATTAATGAATCGGAAATCATATCCTGATTTTATTTGAGTTGACTGTTTATTTGATTGGTTTGAATTTCTTGTTCATTATTTCAATTGTCATTTTTGTCCCTCGTGTATTTTTATTCATCTTGAATCGTTTCACAATGCACAGATATACAATATTGATTCAAAATGGAAATATAAATGGCTGCATGGGTGAGATGGAAAATAATGAAAATATGTATGCATATATACATTTTGTGTATGTTTTGGGTGAATAAGAGACTGTAAAATATGGAATAAATCCAATCACAAAAATATGAAGAGGATTCACAAATAGTTTACGAAATGAAAAGGAAAACATCAAGGTAAGTTTTTGGACATAAAGAGTGGATGAATCTCCTCTACACTCCAGGCCAACAGGTGGCGCTTCACTGTTTTCTGCAGGAAAAATAAGGTATTCTTCCGACAATCGCAAGATAATATAGTCCCACATTACAGTAAACAATATAAACGTCCTTTCTTATTACATTTACAATTGAAACGTGGCCCAAACTATAACACATACGGTACTGCGTTCAGGTCATTTAAAAAAACAATCGTTGTCAGAGACAACAACTTAAAGACTATTTGGTCATCGCGGACGGCTTTGTGAAATAGTCACTGTGACGCGGTTTCCGCCCTCTTCTTTCCTTTTCCTCCGCAGAAAGGTAACGTGGTCGCTTCGTCTTTTACTGGCTAATCTCCTAAAGTGTATCTAACGTCCTATTTCGTGTTAATTTCCTCTTAAAAGTAGGGCGCTGGTGACTTGTATATGATTGATGCTTTCGCGCCGTGCGCCAATTGTGATACGAAAGCCGTGAAATTGGATAGTAAGTGTTAATCTGTTAGCCGTGTCGGGCCTTGTCGTGGCGTTAGCATTGAATGCAAGCTATGCGACCGGCGGCGAGGCTAGCGCGGTAGCTATTGCTAAGTGCTGCCATTTAGCATTGCTTCATAAGTGACGATCCTTGTACAAAGTGGATGTGTGGAATGCATATCCAGACAGACGTAAGCTTAGGAAATGGGTCAACCGATCCCGTTTCTTGTCCCGGGACAGCTAGCTGCTGTATCTCTTCTCGTATCAATGGGCCGGTTGACAACACATGCTCGCGTCTGCTGTTCAGCCGAGGTGTGTTCAACGTGTCTGTCATCCCGCCTCTAAACCAGCGTGTTTCTCCGCCGTAGACTCGCCATGTCCGCTCACCTGCAGTGGATGGTCATCAGGAACTGCTCCAGTTTCCTCCTCAAGAGGAACGGACAGACTTACAGCACGGTGAGTACGGCCCCCCACGAGACTCCCGTGAAATGACACCCGACGTTATTTCCGACGCCGTACGACGAATAAACGTGTCGCCGTTTGTGGCGCGTGTGTTCCAACAGGAGCCCAACAACCTGAAGTCCAGGAACTCCTTCCGTTACAATGGACTGGTGCACAGGAAGACCGTGGGCGTGCAGCCTGCTGCCGATGGCAAAGGAATCGTGGTGGTTCTGAAGAAGCGTGCAGGTAAACAGGGTTCCTCTGTGCAGTCACCTCTTTGTCACTAACACTTTGGAAGTGTTGCCAAAAATGGAATTTGCAACCAGTTATCAAGAAATAGCTAACTGCGCAGACGTCAATCGATCTAAAGAGTTAAAAGATCAGATGCTAGTGGGCCAGTCAGCCCTACGGGTGGGACTGAGCAAATGTAATTTCTTGAGAACAATCTGCTAGTTGTCATCCTAGTATGTTGGCATGGCTACGCATTGTCGGGCTTGAGTGATGGGTTGGAGGAAATCAATCCAATCAATACATGGACAAACTGGTCCATGTAGTCGTTATGGTTGTTCTCTACAAGGACCAGGTCAACCACGTGTGCCTAGCTATAAATCGCTATGGTGATGTTTGTTAGTATGGTGGTGATGATGCCCAGGGAGCTCAAACCCCCTGACGATAATTCCCTCCTGGTGTTGACACGGCAACGCTTACTTTTTCCGCACGGCAGGTCAGCGCAAGCCTGTGAGCACGTATGAGAAGATCACCATCAACAAGAACTCCCGCGCCACCCTGAGCAGCGTCAGACACATCATCAGCAAGAACAACTACAGGAGGGACCTGCGCATGGTGAGGCTCCACACCACCACGCCCACACGGGGCTGGAGTGACAGGCTGCCTTCATCCTAGTGGCTGTGCTAGCGTCTACTGCCGGAGTGGTACACAATCATGCTGTGGTGGATTTAAGTTGTGTAGATTCTTACTTTTTCATAGGGTTTTTTTGCACGCAATTGCTTCAATGGAATCAACTAATTAATGTATGAAACTATTCATAAATTAATGAATACATTTGGAATATAAACGGCAGGGAGTTGCAGTGAGCAGGGATTCAAATCCAGAGGCTTTCGGCTAGTAGTAAACAACGTGTATAGACTATATATGCAACTCTTCTAGCTGTCTGACGAGACGAAAGGTCATCAATGGAGCGTTCTACATTGTGTGTTCTTGAAGCGGGTTATTAAGTCACGTCTGCTGTTGTTCCCCAGGCTGCTCTGCGTCGCGCCAGCGCCATCCTGAAGAGTCAGAAGCCCGTGGTGGTGAAGAAGAAGCGCTCCAGGGCCACCAAGACCGCATAAACGGAGTCTCCTACTCTGGAAATAAAACCATTTTGTTGTGAAAAACACTGCGTTGTCACGTGTGTTTGAAATGTTGGTCAGATGAAGGCGATGGAACGCTATTAAACACGATGCAACATGCAGTACGTTGAAACCGACCCCTGTAGTGTACCAGGCCACTGATGGTAGGGGAAACCAGTGAAGTCTGCTCCCCATACCCTGGTACACCAACGGAGCAGACTTGTGGTTAGTGTTATGTGTGACGCTTGTGTTTATCTGCCTGAGGATGATGCCTCTGAGAAAGGTCTAAAACGTATCCCTACGCCTTTCGGATTATTTGCCTTACGTAAAGTAGTTATCTACCTACCTTTTGAATCTATCTGTCAGTATGGATAGGTCTTCCTTGGATCTGTGGTGGACCTGGTCTGTACCCTCCCTGTGACCCCCCACAGCACGTGCCAACAGGGGCTTCACCTAATTAAATACAGGCCCAGATCTCCCATTGATTGCCTGTAAGACAGCGATGTTCCACACGTGTATTTGCCGCCACAGATCAGTAGAAATCGGCAGGGCTGCCAGAGCGCTGAACGATTGCTAATTACTTACTCGTTTCATTTATTTGCAATGAAATTAACTATGGATCAAAGCCACCATGTGGGGAGGCAGGGAGGGCGTCGTGTGTGGTCGCATGCTGGCCAGTGGCCAACTGATTGATTTATTCCAGAGTAGCCCAATGGTCGCCGAGAGCTAAGCTGATTGGACAGCCTGTTGTATGTCTCTGGTCCCTGCCGATACACAGCCTTTCATCTCAGTTCTTCACATACCTGGAAGAGGTTGTTATGTCTTAGGGAAGATGTGTCCGTTTCCCTCACTATTGGATCTTCAATGCCGTAGTGTGTGTTCGCCATGGGAGGTCTGAGGCCAGCGCTGCTGCTGTTGTTACCTCTGGTGGTTCTGTTGGCGCCACAAGGCTGGAGTTTCGAGCTCCAGGACACCATTCATGCTCTGATCGAGGAGAACATGCGGCTTCACGACCGGCTGGAGAACCTCACCCAAGCACTCAGAGGGCTGAAGAGGATGCTGTGGCACCACACGACTGGTAACGTGATATAACTACACATTGTATGGGATTGTCAACGCAGAGGCATGCAGTTGAACACATCAAATGCAAGGATGCTTACGTATTTTGTCCACGTAACGCTACGATTTCTGCCTGTATTCAGTGTCACGGCTGTGATTTCTCCAGAGGAACATACTGTTTTCAGTTTGACATTCAGAAAAAACACTGAATGAAAGTAAATCCTAAATGAGTCCACTTGTGACAAGGTCAAACCTACCCATTCATTAATTTCCTCTGTGTTGCATCCCTAAATCCTCTACGTTTGAGTCCTAGAGGATTATATACTTAATCCCTCATTTAGCATGCTACTTCCGCCGTCAAATACTGTCTTATTGTAACTGAATGCTACTGTTTTAAATCCAGATGAAAATCACCATAGCGACCACCGCAGCGACCATCATAGCGAGGATGCTCGGCATATGTGGAACGAATGGTCGGCCCACGGTGAGCATTGCTTTTACTCCGTCTCTATGACAACGAGCTCAAATTCAACTCCATTTGCCAAAGATTCCAAAGTGTACAAATATAACGTACTCACTGAACTCAACAGAACGCTTTGTCACAGGACCGATCGATCGAGGGCCACACATCGATTACATCTCCATACAGAGTATAGTTTTGGGTCACCAGCATTGCAACGTCAGGGGGAAGTCGTTTGTGTTGTTATTTTAATTCAACAATATTACATGAAACGGTACCTCAGTGTTTTGTGTTCAAATGTAGGTATGCGTGTCTCGTACCGATTCTTCCGTTTCGTCACACGTGTGAAGTTGCTTCCCACTTTAACTCCGTGACACGAGAGCTTTCACGTTCGTGACCTCAAAACGACTGTAGTTCCTTCTCCTGCCTCCCCTCCCTGGCAGGCATCAGCGCAGAAGCCCACCTGCTGTTGGAGCAGGCTCTGTGTGGCCACGTGGACCCGCACAACTCCGGAAGCTCCGATGTCCAGGTGCCCTTCCTCCTCCTGGCCCTACTATACATTACCCTGATGATGATGATTGGCTGTATTTAAGGCTACATTAGCCTGCTTTACAAATAAATATACATAGAGTTCTTATAGATGTATATTGACTGACTGCCCCGTCATCTTGATGAAATGATGTTGGTACTCGACGCCATGACAGCTGTGAGACTGATTTGAGTATAGTAAACGGGAATACAAATATACAAATAAATATATTAGCATCGGTATTGGTTTCCTTCCATGTTCACACCCATCCAGTACATTTGTTGGGTTTTTTTAAATCGTGAAAGTGTTTATTGATTGGCCTAGATTGGACTTGAATTGACTTGATCCATGTGCTGTGCAAAGACAATCAATCAATGGGGAATCAAGTGGGCTAGAATGGCCCGATGGTGATCTGCTGTCTCGTGACAGAGCTTAGGCCGGGCACAACCAGACCAGGGGGTTATAGATGGGCCACGTGGTCTGTGTTGTACCGTTCCTATCTCGTAAGAGAGAATATGTCAAATGTCTTCCCATCACCATATCACTCAACACCTGGGCGACTGTTGCAGTGAAGTTAAAGTACGGGTTTGACTTTCATGCTTATTTAATGGACACACTTTCCTTACAAGTCTGTTAGTGGTCTGTAAAGTGTCAAATCTATTTACATTATTTCCTAAAGTATCCAAGTCCTGTATATACCAGTACATGTACTTACAATGAGCCTTTCCCGATCGCTATTATTAAAAGTTACAACTTACTTCACTTTCTGGTCTTCTTCTGTAGTGGTAAGTAACCTCACGGGAAATGCTGAAACAAGGACACCAAACAGACTCCAAATAAATCCTTTATTTTCTCTATTAGCCATAAGAGGTTTGAAATGGCCAAACACATATAAAAGTTATAAAACGACATAAAGTCAAAAGTGGCCGGAAGGATTTACACCTGGAAACGGTGAAACACGGTGGACATGCACATGAAATGAACACAAACTAAAACACCAACAAACAAACAAACAAATAAATAAATAAAGTCACAAAGCCTAAACACATGGAACCTACGCAGAGCCTGCTGTACTGACAGCAGGTCCTCATTTCAGGCCAATATTAAGCCTTGCTAATGCAATAGGTTGGTTGCTATGGAATGAATAATGCAGGATCACGGACGAGCGTAGTAGTGCCCCGATTCTATTTGTTTTTTTCAGGTCCATGCCATCGTTGTTAGCGTCATGCACGTCTGCTGCCAGCCCGGCTCCATCACGGCTATCGGCCTTCATAAACATAACAGGGACCATGCTGCTTAACTATTCACGTGTGCTTCCATGGGAGAGTATGGAGGAGGAGGTCTATGGGAGAGAGGGGGAGGGGGACTCTCTAGTCTATATCCAGGTCAGAGTCGTCAGAGTCGTCCCCACGCAGGTGCTGCACGATGGCGCCGTTGCGGATGGTCTTGGGCGCGCCCGAAGCGGCCTTGTCGGGCAGCAGGCCGTACTCCCGCAGCAGCGCCTCCACGTCCACGGCGAAGAAGTCGTCGCCCAGCTGGTCCGTGACGCGCACAAAGTTGCCGATCAGGTCGCCCGCCTTGTACACCAGGAGCGCGGGCAGCGCGCCGCCACGGAACAGCGCGCTGGTGCTGATGGCGGCGCTGCGGACGCTGCAGAACTTGACCAGCGGGTACTCCTGCGCCAGGCACAGCAGGCTGCCGCGCATGGCCTCGCAGCCGGCCACCTCCGGCTCGTAGATGTGGATCATCACCAGCGTGCCCTTGTCCTCCTTGTCCAGGGCCTCCAGGAAGTCCTCGCCGCTGGCCAGCTCCAGCACGCGGGCGAAGCGCTTGCCGCCGGCCAGCTGCCGACGCATCTGCTCGATGCGCTGGGCGCGGTAGTGCTGCAGGAAGTCCTCGTCGTCGTCCTGCTCCTGCAGCATGTTGTACTCCTGCATGGTCATCTGGGCACAGCGGGCGCACGTTTGAAACGCACGTACGCACACGCAAACTGTAGAAGGCGGGCTTGTGACACACATGAGGGACTAAGGATCGGCCTTTTAGGTTGTGGTCGTTCACAAAACTGTGTTGACATCTGAATTACAGTCCAAGAGGCCAACCAATAAGGTTATAAGAGCAATGAACCCGAGGGGGAGGAACCAGCCACTCACCTTCCCCTTGATCTTGTCCTCCAGCTCCTTCTGTTTCTCCTTGTCACTCTCCAGGTCCAGGTCTGAGCGACAGGTCATGGACAGCTTCTTGATCAGCCGCTCCATCTCGTTCTTTTGCTCCTGCCGCTGCTCCACCTCCAGCTGCTTGTATTTCCTCCAGTCGTTGATGACCCCCTTTGGCCCTGATGAGGAACAGATTGTGTGGATTCACAGATGAATAGAATGGTATATCAAAATTACTGGATGGGGGGGGGAAGTGTCACATGACTTACCCGTGTTGACGGCACTGCCGTCGGCGCTGTACTCGATCTCTGGCTCCAGCACATCGGGGTTGCGGATGGTCTTGGCCTCCCCCTCCTCATCCTCGTTGTCGCTGCCCTCGTCTTCGCTGCTGCTGTAGTAGTACTGGAGCTTCTCCCCCAGGAGTTTATCGTCCAGCGTCGTCATGGCTACTGCTGGTCTGGGGTGAACGGGCGGACATTCGGGGACACAAAGAGGATGCTTACAATACAACTTTAAAACCCAACATGTTGTAGTAGCTTGGTATTTAAACGATACATAACTACAAAGCACATCACTCTTATTTATCGTTTTACTTGCATACCGTGTAGCGTGGAAACTAACAGCATATGGAGGCATGTCAAATGAAATGGCTTAACAAAGAGACGATAGATTATGTCCCAGTAGGTCGTTGAGAGCACAATCGTGACCTAATATCCTGGAGCATCAGTGCTCCCGAAAACAAAACAAGTAAGCGAGCTGCACTAGTATTAACAGCATTAAAAATCCCACCCGGCTACGGCAGGCCCAGGGTGATCCACTTATTTCAGTCCCATTTTGAAGATAGTTGTCAGCTAGCTGTGAGTTAGCGAGTAATGTCAGCCCAACTAACTTGCCTAGATTGACGTTTCAAGTAGAAATGCATCTGCAAGTACAAGCAAAACGATGCGATTGTCTATGTGGGTCACCCTCTCTGAGCAGCTGACACGATGCCTCCATTGTTGGTAAGCCGGTGTAGCTTCCCCATCTGCCTGCATTAGATACAGAGACGGCTAGCTTCTAGTGCTAACCTCAGCCCTGTACTGCGTACACACGCGGCGATGTCTTACACACGGGTAATCGACAGGGTTAAAAAAATAAACGATAGGTTTGTGCAAATCAGTGTCGTTCTAATCTCACCTTGACGATAAGGAACGCAGAAACTCAAGTGGCAGCAAAACAAATCCAATCTGCTGGAGGATTTAAACCACTTCCTGGTTGGACGACAAAATGGTCCAATTTGTGATGACGCGCAGACAAAGGGAACCGCCCCCAAAGTTAACAGCCAAGCACAAACTGTGGATTTCATTTTGATGTATTTCATAACGTGGAAAGAAACATGCAGCGTACTTGCTGTGCTTCATTTATATTTCGATGTGATTCATTTTTTATGTCCCGTTGTATTGTATTCACCGGATATTCACCCCTCGAAAATGACCATTTCTAATTTCTCCGCCAGGTGGCAGTAGCCCATTGATTTAGATGTAGATGTCACTGATTCCCATCTCGGCTTGTTATACAGATGTGGAAAGCAAGGATTGTGTTTAAGGTTGGCTGGCCTTACACAGATGCCTGCACACCTTGCACACCTTATGTGGAACGCCATATCGGCAGAGCGAAGTAACACAAGCTATCGCAGTATAATTGGGAGAGGTCATTTAGAATAATACCAGAATAAATTCACTTTATTCTACTGCAAATCTATTTCATCATCTATTTGCTGTTACTGCTCCCCCACCTGTCATCAGAGTCACCATCAACATTTTAGATTTCTTTACATTTGCATACAATAGTTCCATATCACAATACTAGTTGTTGAAGAACATAAGTAAAAGTATGAATTCCATAATGTAAATACAGTTTTAAAAAAAGTGAACGGCACAAGATACATAATACAAATTTAATGGGCAAAAAAGAGAAAACATCAGCTGTTTATGTGGGAATGGGGGATGAATGGGCCAGTATTGCATACTGAGTATTATAAATGTACACGGACGTAAGGGCAGATGCACAAAAGAGGGCAGTAGTATCACAAATATGGCTTATAGATAAAAGAATCAGACGTGTGTATCGTGAAGCATGTATCGTGAAGCGTGAAGCATAACTGAAAACACACGCTATCTCTCTGACACACACACACACACAAAATGAATAAATTAGACAGTGGATGTACACAGCTGTAGTAGCTGTTCTAGTCAAGGGAGGGAGGTCTTGCACTCTCCTCTTGCGTGCCTCCATCCATATAGTTAGCACGACTAATAACAACAATAATACAATTGTAATTTGTCCACGTCATACGTTTGTGTATGCTGGTTTACACTCCAATTAGGATAACAAGTGGCATGTGCTGATCAAGCACGCACTGTCCCACACTTATTTCATCACTTCTGTGCAAACGTGTCCAAACATCAGACATGGAACGGATAATTAGCCCTCATGTATAGTAATCCTAATAATAATATTTATTCATCATCAAGTCCATTAGCCTCCTCACATTAACATCACATGGGCATTCATAACAATTGTATTTTATATCATCTATATATAATATAATTCTATTCAGAAGATTTTTTTTGAAACACTACATCAACATTTTGTTAACAGTGGCAATCTTGTCTATGCAGTCTGTGTGTGTGTGTCTGTCTGTGTGTGTGCCTGTGTGTGTGTTTATGGACGGTAATCAGTTAACACTAAGCATTTGGAGTTTTTCTGTAAACAAGGAGGCAATTAGCTGCTTTTCCAGACTTCCACTCCCACGTCACGGGAGACACCAGCCCCCAAAAACCGTCTGAAAGCAGGACTCCTCTTGCAAACACGTCACAGCTCAGGGCGAAGTCTGTCCCTCGACCCCTGTTGACCTTGCGGGACCCGGAAGGACACATAGGGGCAGGTCCGCGTGTTCAGGCACACCAGCTTCTCCAGCGTGGCCCCGTTGACAATGTCGAAGCCCGCCCGGCCCCCGAATGTGCTGGGCTTCCAGTATTCAGGGCTGCAGATGGGGTTCCCCAGGAGGCCCTTGAGGGAGAAGGGGGAGCCCATCTCCACCATGCTCTCTCCAAAAATGGACCCCGGCCGAGTCTTCTCCAGCAGCAGCCCCGGGTAGAACTCCAAGGCGTCGATATCGCCGTACAGCTCCTCCAGCGTGTCCACGATCTCGGCGTTGTCTGGAAACAGACACACCGTCACGCCGGTTAAAGCTAATGAGTTGTGTGTGACGTGACGCAAGCTTTTAAAATAGTCCAGATGAAAACTACATTAAGTGTCAGCTGTATACACACGCCAGCATGCAGACACACACACACACACACACAAACACACACACTTGCACATATTTCAATGAGAGGCAGTGTTTCATTCATGAACTGACTTGAAGATGAGCTATACTTGATGACATGACACTGTTGCTATGACGACATCATCTCACAGACACACGTGGGCACACAGAGACATTCCCAAAACCTCCTAAGAATGCCTGTCCAGGTATTTGACCCCCGTGACCTGTTGCATTGGCCCTGCATTGACCCTGTCTGTTGTAGTGTTATAAGTCTCAGGTCACTTTCAGGTCAAGTTGACAGTTTGTTTGAGGAATGGGGAAATACGACGTGACAGGATGTCTGTGATGGCCAAACGGAAATTATGTTTTCCTCACAAATGGTCAGACGAATGATGAAAGCGTAGTGATGGTCAGACAGTCAGATAGGAGATGACAGTCACGTGACACAAACACTTTAGCTGGGCTGACGGACTTTAGTTCCTTGACACTCTTTGCATAGCACCCTGTCTGTGACGTATAGGGTCTCCCGATGCACCGCTTTTCAACCCTCCTTTGTTAGAATATTAATTGTAATAAATCCTATAATTTTAACCTGCAGACTCGACCACACATTCTCATTTTTTACAACTGCAACAGACCCCAGCGGGTCTGTGTGTGCAGTGTTGCCACATGATGGATGAGGTCCACGGGGGACCCCAGGGGGCGGCTCTTGTTTACCTGAGAGTTGGCTGAACGACGTGTATGCCGGGAGGTTGAATCGCTTCCTGTACTCGTTGAAGGACTGCAGCCGAAGTCGCCGCGAGTCCCTGATGGTCGCCACGACAACTCTGGCCACCGCAGCGTGCACATTATGGCCGCCGCCTATCTGAACACGCGCGCGTTCAACACCACACACTTACAACATTGTGGGGGTCTGTGCGACACATACTATAGCTCTGAAATGTATGGAAGGATGGAACATGCATTCATTAGGCTTTTAACACTTTCTTTAGCGAATATATTCAATGAATTTGATACGGTGGGATTTGTAGCACGGATGAAACAAGGCTTTGATTTATTATGAACACATAGAGAAAGACAAAACTCGGTTTTCTCAAATGTGAGACTTAAGTGCGTTTTTCCACATTTGCAGCGGCGTCCATCGCGGTTACCGTGGTTACCTGGCCGGCGACTTGGCGCGAGAAGGAGTCCACCATCTTTTCCACGCCGTAGTGGGTGACCACGGAGGTGTTGGCGACAAACCGCGCGTAGGACAGCTCGTCTCCGGCGATGAAGAAGCTGTCGGGCATCAGCGGGTGCCAGTGGTACAGCTGCGCGAACTCCACGGCGATGCGGTTGCCGTACTGGAAGGCCGAGTCGAACAGCAGCGTGGGGTCGAACTTGAGCTGCAGCAGGTAGCCGCTCAGGTGCTGCACATACTGCTCCACCACGATGCGGATGGTCTCCCCTGGGAAGACGATGGACAGACGAGAGCAGACACCTTCAAATCGCACCCGAGTTGAAATAACATTGAACACACACGTGTTTAAACAGCGGGCGATCGCACCACGGCGCCTGCTCACCAATCACCACGAGCCTGGCGGTCTGGAAGAGCTGCTCGTCGGCCCAGGTCGGGTGCTCCGCCTGGAGGAGCCCGCACACGCGGTTGTGCTCCCTGAGCCACAGCGTAGCGTAGAGGGAGACGCCGGGCACCAGGCCAAAGCCTTCGTGGCCCACGGCCACGCGGGCCTGCAGGGGCGTCCCCGCGGGGTATAGCATGGCCACAGGGGCGTCCACCACCGAGGGCAGGTGCACCTCACCGTCGATCAGCTGAGGACGTTGAGAGCGCCAACAACGTTACTCCGTCTTCGTCTCTGCCTCGCGTTTATTTTACGTGTATTATTATATTCGATGATGAAAAACCATGGAACGTTGCACACATTGTAACATTCTTTTTTTTTGTGCATTTTATCCAATGGCCACGAGCATCGGTTTTATTCTCTCCTGCCATCCGATCGCCGCTGCAGTACCTGATACTTAAGTTTTCCGCCTTGGTGCAGCCGCAGGTGATGCTGTCGCTGCAGGGTTTCTCCGTAGATGTGCCCCGCGTCCACCTGGACGCGCCGCGGCGCGGAAAGATACACGTTAGTCTTACCCTCTAAAGTAACGACTCTTTGTATGTCGCTGTGGATAAAAGTGTCCTGGGCCAAATAATGGAAATGTAAACATACGTAAACTGTATGTTTACAGTATATATACAGTATATACAGTATACAGTACATACAGTATATGAACATATTGCCAGAGCACTGAGTAAAATAGAAATAAAGAAACAGAACAGAGCCAGCAATGACTGGCCAACATAGGAAACACAAAACACACACACACACACCCCATGTGCCAGGGCCTTGGTGAAGCCTGGGCCTCTGGACTGGTCGGTCCTGAAGAACTGGTGTGTGAAGTGTTGGGCGAAGAAAGCGAACATGAGGCTACTGCCCTGGGGGTCTGGCCGGAAGACCCTCCTCCGCAGGAGCCTCTCCACCAGCAGCTCGGGGTCCGGCAGCACCGGCTTGCCTGACACACACACACACACACACACACACACACACACACACACAGCTAGACTCCTATAGTCTTGTGTAATTCATCCGTAAGGATGTTGTTATCACAATGACACACAAATAATTTTTAATGTAGAACAACATATTCACTCGAGAACGTGCAAACGCATGCAGACTTGCTTCCCCAAATCTGCTGGTTTTGGGGAAGCAAGAAAGAGAAGAGTACACCGTGTTACATCATGCCGCAGCTGACCTTTGACCCCCATGGGCGTGGGGCAGCCCATCGGCACGGGGGGGAGGAGGCGTGTGTAGTAGCTGGTGTTGCTGTAGGACTCCCAGCTGAGGTAGCCGTAGTCCGAGTTGTAGGTGGGGGTGCTGGGGACCATGTTACACCGGGCTGTGCATCAAAGATAAACATGATATTAAATACACTCAAGTAGTAGTAGTAGTAGTAGTAGTAGTAGTAGTAGCAGCAGCAATAGAAAGTACCCTACTCTAGCATCGCTGCCGTCGGCGAGGAGACAACGAATAAACAACAACTAATAGCACGGCGGC
>OMOU01066643.1:5443-20523 GCA_900312585.1 Malacocephalus occidentalis | reverse complement strand
ACATACACATACACATACACACACACACACACACACACACACACACACACACACACACACACACACACACACACACCAGCTTGTTAAGTGGCTTTTGGGCTTGCCCCCTCATACCATGTTTGCATTTTATTATATTGTGGTCGACTTTCACAACATGCAGCTGCACCACTGAGCCAATTGGTGGAAAATACATTTGTTTTCCCAACAATAGTTTCACACAGAGGTCAACACACTGAACAAAGAGCCATTATGGATTGGCTGATTTTATTCCTCTTTCTATGTGTCACTTTCCTTTACTTTGCGGTCGAACATACATATCGCACTGTGGAAAAATAACATGAATAATAACTATTTACAATTTATTCCACGTCTATTTGATTCAGATCAAGGCTCAAGTCAGGATCAAGTCACTTTGACAGGACTGCTGTCTCATGGCTACTTCTAAGTAATGTAGGTATTGGGAATAAATTATACCAAAAAAGACACAAAAAATATCGTCCACGCTGAGCCTGCTGAGCGCTGTTCAACACTGAATGCAGCATATGTGGTATGCTAACCTTCATGCTAACCTGACCAACCACTTGAAAGCTTTTGCCACACACTCATGTTCTATCAACCTCCTTAAATAATGCATAGCCACCTGCTTCTTCATTAGCTTTAAATCAAAGATATTGGCCATGGGCTATTCCTACTCTCCACAGGTAAAATTCAGCAAGCTAAATTACATTTCCAACTTTCTTATGGAGCCTACGAACCTTGGAGGTTACACATGCCAAAAAGCTTATATATTATGCAGCAAGTTTCACTGCTTAATTTAGACATGAAATATGTAGGAACTGGGTATGATTTTTTAAGGGAGGAAACCCACATTAAGCCACCCAAGAATGTGGTTGCCTCCAAATGGAAGCCATGTCTAAAATATCAAAGTAGGTAATAGTTATCCTTGTGGCAGGGATTTCAGACTGCAAGTCTCTGGGGCAGGTGTTGAAATGATTCATAAGCAGAGCAATTTTTGGTCAAGAAAATCATTAGATGCAGGTGATTCCCCAAAAAATGTGATAAAAAATGTCAGAATGAAATATCAACAAAAATATCTGCTATGACAAGATTTAAATTGTTAAAAAACAACTATGAAATGGAATTATAATGTCAGTATTCTTTAAAAAAAAATGAAAAAAACGTGTGAGAGAGTAGGAAGAGGAGAGAAGGAACTGGAAGGAAAACTGTCTTAGTTCACCTACACAACCAGCCAGGAATGTCTACAGAAGGTCTGAGAGACAGCTGGTCCATCTGTTCCTGCCATCAATTCCTTTCCCAAAGAGGAAAAACGAATTGAATCAGGAACCTTAACAGCCCTCCCGGAAGTGCGCCCATCTCTCTCACATACACATGCAAATGCAGGCACAGACATGCATGCTCTTATGCATAGATTCCACAGATAGAGGTTTATTTTTTCTCATGCCAATTAGGTCCAACCCGATGCCAAGCCTATTACTTCATATTTGGAGTAATAGAAAAACACACATGCTTCTTCACAAGCAGCTATATGATAATGGAACAGAGGAAAGGGAAAAGAAACTCACCGGTCTCCTCTTCAATTGTGAATATCCCCAGGCCGGAGCCATCCCGTATGGAGTAGCGTATCTCCCCATCCCTGCCTTCATCCTCGTCTTGAGCGGATACTTTCATCACTGAAGTCCCAACTGGTACATCCTCTTTTATAAATCCTTTATCCAGGAACGAGGGGAAGAAGGGCCCGTGAATGTTCTCATTGACATCCACCACGTCTACCTCGATGAAGCAGGTCGATGACAGGGACATGGGCTTCCCCTTGTCCTTGGCTTTCGCCGTCAGGTTGTACACCTGCCGCTGCTCATAGTCAAGGTTTTTCAGAATCCGCACGGCGCCGCTCAGTTTGTCCACCTCAAAGTGTCCATCACCGCTGTCGATGAGGCTGTAGCGGACCTGGCTGGAGGGCCCCACATCAGGGTCATGCGCCTCCAGCCACATGATAACCGCACCAACAGGAAGGTCCTCCCTCACCTTCACCCGGTACTTAGGTGGCACAAATTTGGGTGGATTGTCATTAACATCTTCCAGGACGACCTTCAATAACACCGTGGAGATGAGCTGGGGTTCGGCTGCGGCCTGGTCGCGGGCGGCCACTTTCAAAACATATACAGGAAGACTCTCGCGGTCTAACTGTTTCTTCACGGTCACAAGACCAGTCTCCTCATTGATGGCAAAGTGATCGGTGCCCCCCAAAATAGAATACTTTATAATCCCGTTATCCCCTAGATCTTTGTCTGTTGAATCCACCTGGATGATTTCTGTACCCACGGGTGTATTCTCACTTATTTCTACTGAATATGATTCTTGCAAAAACTGTGGGCTGTTATCATTCGCATCCAAGATTTTGACATCCAAGAGGCGTGACGAGGACTTTTGTGGTATGCCGAGATCGTATACCGTGACATTGAGCGTATAGTGGTCTGTTGTTTCCCTATCAAGAGGAGCATTAACCAGCAGCCAGCCACTTTCCATGTCCACGATAAATCGGTTCTCCGTGTCTCCTCCTGAAATAACATACACCAGCTTCCCATTGAAACCGCTGTCTGTGTCTGTGGCACTCAGATGGACAACGCGCGCCCCGAGGGGGAGGTCCTCTTTGACCTCGATGGCACTGGGAAATGACTCGGCGAACTGTGGTGTGAAGCGGTTCACGGAATGGATATCCATGAAACTGTTCTCGGGTTCTGTTTGGGTGTGAATCTTGCTGCCTTGGAGCAATTTCTCCGCCAGCATGGTCGCGACACCCGTATCGACACATTTTAATTGGACAGGCTTGCGTGCCATGATTACTGTTATATTCATAACCATGGCCTGAGTCTCATGTTCGCCATCGCTGGCGACGATCTGTAAACTATGGAAGAACACTTTGGATGCCTCTCCGTCACTCAGGGTCTGCTTCAGCGAGAGCACGCCGGAGTTTGCATTCAGTTCAAACAGATCCAGCTCGTTGCCGGCGACAATGTTGTAGTGCACAAGCTGCAGTTCGTCAGCGTCTATGGCTGACACCGTGGTTATCTGCTCTCCCACACCGTGGTCCCTTGGCACGGTGACTTCACAGTCTATATTTTCAAACAGTGGCTTGTTGTCATTTAGATTATTTAGTGTTATGGTGACGGATGACTCCACCTCCCGGCGGAAAGGGGATCCCCAGTCAGATGCCCTGACTTTGAGATTATAAATCCTCGGCATCAACTCATAATCTAGGACCTCGGAGGTGCTGATGACACCGGAGAAGTACTCGATGACAAATGGCTGCGGCGTGACATTGGTAATGCTGTAGGTCACATAGCCATTCTCGCCACGATCCAGATCAGTGGCTTTGACCTCCAGCACACTGGTCCCTACAGGTACATTCTCATCAACCAAAGCCTTGTAAGATGTCTGCTGGAACTCAGGGCCATTGTTGTTCACATCAATCACGTCTATGATCACTTTGGTGGCTGCCTTTTTGTCCGCAGTAATAACGTCCAGCTCGTATCTGGGGGCATTATCGGCATTAATGGGCCCGGCAGTAGTGATTAAACCTGTGTCGGGATTAATTCTGAATCTATTCTTCTCAGATTTATGTTTAAAAGCATAGTTTAGTTGTGAATACTTGGGCAAAGCTGTTACCATAACAACAGGTGTGTGAAGGGGAGCAAACTCACTGAGATTGACCCTGTAAATAGCTTTTTCAAATTTAGACGGGCCCATTTTAAACTGTGGGGACGTAACATGAATTAATTTAGCAGAGGAAAACCGGGGTAAACTTCCCTTATCTTTAGCTTGTAATGTCAGGTTATATCCAAAAGGCTGGCTGTCCCAGTCCACCTCCTTAACGGCTTTGATTTTGTACGCCTTGCTCCCTGGGCTGCTCCTCACAGCTTTAAACTGCTGGAGAGGGTCTCCTGCTACCACGCTCAGCGAGGCTATCTCTCCATTGGACCCCTGATCATTGTCCTCCACCATCACTACAGCATAGGTGAGGTCGCGGTCAGCATCCGAAGGGGACAAAGTGACGGCAGTGATAACCGGTGCGTGTTCGTTGGCCTGCTCTATTCTGACTGTCAGCTTGGCCATGCTACTGAAGCCACTGCTGCCATACAGCTTCGTCCCTCTGTCCACAGCCAAGATCTCCAGTTCATAGAGCTTGGTCTCAGAGTAGTCCAGTTTGCCGGTCAGGGTCACCACTCCACTGGTCGGGTGGACGGCGAACATGTCCGTCCACTCCGTGAAGCTGTAGTAGTACTCTCCATTCGTACCGATGTCGGCATCTGTTGCCGTGACCTTGGCCACACTAGTGCGTATGGCCGTGTTCTCCAGCAATGAAATACTGTAAGACGTAGGTGAGAAGAGAGGTCTCAGATCATTAGTGTCCAGTACCTGAACCTTGACCCTTGCGCGTGCCTCCAAGTTAGAACCTCTTTCTATGGCTTTGACGGTAAGCACATAGTGGTCTCTGACCTCGCGATTGAGAATGGCAGTGCTGCCTCCTTTGGTCCTTATTCTCAAAAAACTGAAATCTCCCAGGAGGTATTCCTCTGCTTTAAATAGGTTCTCGTTGTCCCCGCCGACTATTTTGTACCGTATCTCCCAGGCAGGGTCAGTGATGTAAATACCCATCTTGGCATGGCTCTCTAAGAAGGTCTTAGCAGCAGAGTTCTCATATATGGTTGTGTTGTAAACAGAGTGAGTGAATTGCATTGCAGGGGATCTCGCCACTCTTTGGTTCCCTGTGCAGCCACAGAGGAGCTCTAGCAGCATTAGAACCGGTAGGATCAAGTATTTTCCCATGTTTGTACCGTGATCTTGGTAGAGCCACCTGGAAACAAAACAAAATGGAAAAAATAATTAGTATAAATTAAAACTATAAAGGACTGTGCTCTTATATATAATATAAGAGCACATATAATATAAATATATATTTTTATAATATAAAAAAGTGAATTTGCATTTGTGGATCAAAAAGTATATATTATATAGCTATATATTATATAGCTATACTATCCTTCGTGCGATTTCACTGCGATTGTCGACCTGATATGGTAACAGGCAAATGTCTGTCATGTGGGGATAAGACATGCGAGAAAGGTCAGCTAAATAAACAAAACTTAACTGTAGCCTACAGTAACCCTTTGCAACAAAGCCCTTCATCGCTGAGGAGCCATGAAGCTGCAATTTGACCTCAAATTCCCTTACTATTACGCTCTTATACGCTCTCATATGCACTGAATCAGTAACTAGTTTTTTAACGCTGTCCTTTATTACACCACATAAATAAATTGTAAATAGTTTGGTCAAAGACAATACGAGGACCTAGTTAATTTGAGTTTGTATGCATAAAGTCGTATAAAAACCCGGTATCATGTCTATACTGTTGACTTAAGCGTATCGACTATGCCGACTTATTTGTTAGGTATTACGGGTTTTTAGGTTAATCACTGGCAGAGTCTACCTTGAATCACAACTCAACTTGTAGCATAGCCGACATAGAAGATAGGATACAGACAGAAAAGAAAAAGATAATCATTCCTTGTTTGCAATTTTCTTTCGGAGATTGCATTTCATGCAAGTATTCATACGCGTTACAAATACCCCAACATATGAAATGTTCCACTGCATAAAAACAATTCTCTACTATTTCGTGTTCAACCCCCCATCCCCCAACAAAACCCATTCACTTTTCGAAAAGGGACCGAAGGCTAAGCAGATGTACGGTCTCTCCACAAATACAGAAAAGTGCACGGAAACCAGTAACGGTTATAACAAAGACATTTATGAAGGGCTATATCTTCCGCCACCGTGTACACAAGCGGCAAAAAACTTCCTCAAAACCCACAAAATTCCAGCATTGGCATTAAGTTAAGTTTCTCCAAAAGATAAAGGCAGACGTGGTGGCGGCGGCTGGTCCCTTCTCAAAGCTAGCGGGACCACACCGCCGATCTATGGAAACTTTTCATACGTTTTTAAAGATGCCCACCAGACCGACTGCCTTTTTTGCAGCAACAAAAGCTCAACAAAAAACAACCAATATGTTACTTACATACCTATTCTATCATTCGCGACGTAGATTAGGAGGTTTTTCATGTAGTTTAAGGACTAATCCAAATCTCGGCATGGCAATACGTGGAGTCGCCTCTCCTACTCCATCCACATCGCACTCTCCTTTTCCACGGAGCTCTCCCTCCACAATGAATGCGCCCGGTATCTTTCCGCGCTGCGCACGCCCGGATCTACTTACTGCTGGCACGGACCTATTATAACCCTATTTTCTCCGTTCCCTCGAATAAAAACCCAAGTACACACAACGCGTAGGTTTTATGTCGTTTTCCCACTTCTGATCAACTCAGGATGTATTTATCACCATTTAACTAAGAAACTATTACAACAAATTCCTTCTAATGATTCCCAGGTTTATCTATTTTAGTCCAACTTACGTTTTAGACGTATTATAATTACTCCAGTATTATTATTGCTATTATTGTTATTGATTATTATTTATTAATATGGTATTATAATCATTAGTATTATTATCATTATTATTAGTCGTAGTAAAAGTAGTAGTAGTATAGTAGTAGTAGTAGTAGTAGTAGTAGTAGTAGGAGTATATAGCTTTCATTTGTGATTGTTGTTTTAAACAGTTTCCCGTTGAAGGGTTAGATCAGGGTATCGATCGCCCAGTTGTTGTTATTTGGGGTGTTTTTCAGTGAATTCTTCATAGATTTTTCCGAATTTCGACTGGAGGCACGGGAGTGTGTTGAATATGCGATTGATGGCGCTGTCTCGCTGCTCTCGGCCGGACCTGCACAGAACTGGAGTGCCATTGTGGCTGAGGCAGATGTGTGTGTGCGTGCGTGTGAGTGTGTACGTGAGGGGGCGCGCGCTCTCGCCCATGCTAGTGTGCAGCCTATGCGTGAGTGTGCGCGTGTCTGTGTGTGCGCGTATGTGCATGTACTGCGCTTGAAAAGAAAATATGTTGAGAGCAACTTCTAAAGTGCAGCCCCTATTTATTTTTGAATATGAGCCAGGGTATTTCAATGTCTATACATTTCACTTACCACCAGGCTATTTGAACGACCGCTACATATTACACAAACCCCGGCACCTTTTTAAGCAATTTGTGAACATCTCGCTAAAAGTCTCCGTTGGAAATCGACCACCAACCACCGTCCATATTATTCACAGTCGCAACAAGAAGAGGCTCCGTAGAGACACACAGCGCCCTCGGCCACCGTGGGATTCACAGTTTCCATGGCTTGTTGTCTCGTGCTCCCGGGCTGTCCGCGGAGCGGCAGTGTCCGGTTTAGGGAGTGGTGACGTCACGAGCTGCTCTGTTGCTCTGCTCCTCAGACCTGTGCATGCTCTTACAAGCAAGGCACCTGTGAGGTTATTTTGGGGGTAAAATATGTATATATATATGTATGGACTTCCCCTTTTGCTGTTCTTTGTTCATTTGTGTGTGTGTGTGTCAGTCAGTCAGTTATCTATAGCGTGAGAATTGGCCTAATGTCTATTCAGCATTTCCTCACCCACAAGTCCCACAGGCTGAGGAAATGAGAGGGATGGGTTTTGGGGGGTGTGTGTGTGTGTGTGCGCGCATGTGCGCGCGTGTGTGTGTGTGTGTACATGTCTAAGCATGCATGTGTAAGTATTTAAAGACAGTGTGAGTACACACACATGGCTTTAAGTGCATGCGTGTGTCTCCTCCACCTCCTCCTCCTCCTTTTCTCTCTCTCTTTCTTTTCCAGACTATGTAAGTCATCACTGGCAGCTCTCCTCCCGCCCGCCGCATGGTGCCTCCCCTGTGATCTGCCGATCAAGATTTAATTGAATTCAGGTCAGGTGATCCCCAAGGCGGGTTACAATCCTTTGATCCCGTCCAGTGTTTGTTGTCAGGGCAGTTAGGGGTCAACTCCGATGACTTATTGATGGCGACTTGTTTGCATCTGGGAACTTTAAGGGCCGTCTCTCGTCATCGTAGACAGCGTCAGGGAAACAAAGGAAATGTTATACGAGTAAACATAAATAGTGACTGACAATATTATGGAACATGGAGGGCAATGGGATTTCTCAAGCCAGAAATGTGAAATCCTGATAGACAGCGATGGTTTGAAGAAGCATTGGCCCTATGTGGACAAGCACACTATTTCATGTGCAAAGGTTTTAGTTGAAGTTATTATTTTTCAAAGCAACACATTTGCTTCCTTGTGCCAAGTTTAGTCTCTGAGAGTCATCAGCACACTTCCTCAACAAGCATTTCTCACACAAGAGCAGGGCTTTGGCCATGACTAATGTTTTAAGATGCAGGTTGAGAGTATACTGGATGGAGATCCAGTAAAAACAGATATTCACATGGGATCTAAACAACAAATATGGTAAAAGCTGAGGGGTTTTCCACAGTGTACTGTGACCATACAAAGAGGTGAATGTCCAAGTGATTAGCCTACGTCAAATCTTCACCCACCCACAGTGGTGCGAACCATGCAAGGTAACAACCAACACATCTGGAGCAGGTGTCTTGCTCAGGGACATCTCGACACTTAACCAGGCGGAGCCTGGGGATCGAACCAGCAACCTCCTGAGCTACCACCGCCCCCAATGAGCATATACATCGACCTCATGTCTCAATGTACACAATGTTGAACTCAACGTACAGTCAACATGACCCACGAGTCACAACCCAAACATCTTGATCTGTACTTGAAAAACAAAGGAGCATGCCTTTCAGTATGGGAAAAGGAAAAATACGCAAAAGACGAGACACTTTACATATAATGAGCCAAACTGTTGTGCTCTCAAAATAGGATGTTCTCTCACCTCGAGCAACGCAGACTAGATGTTCCTAACAAATCCTTGGTGGTTGAAGAAGCTTCAGTAATTACAATAAAACAACACTGGAGATCACTGGTTTGCGTCTGCAGAGCAAAGCACACGCAATTTTGCATTGGCACGAGTGTAATCTTAGTCGTTAGTCATTTGCATTCTGTAGAATTATGTACACTCTTCTTCATTAAACCCATCCGTTGAACACGCGGCCATTTTCATTCTTTGTGTACAACACCAAACGGCTTGCGTTTGCCTACAACCAATTATTCATAATTCAGACGGTTAATTCCAAAGCTCTTCGCTGCTGCTGCTGCAGTGGTTCATAATATAAATACGTATGAAGAGTGTGTCTCTGAGGGCCTCTCCGGAGGGATAGCAGACAGTCCATGCTGTCTAACAGGAAGGCATCTGCATCATCACCGGTAGGCCTGAACACCAAATGGGGTTCTTAGTAGCGCTAATAGGATGCCTCGTTAGCCCAGAGAATACAGCGTATTGAGTCAGTTAGAGGAGACATAGAAGAAAATAACGTAGATAAAAATAAGTGCTTGCTTACAAGGAGTACATAATAATATCTCTTGTGAGCACTGAGATGTTGCAAAATAACGAGACTAAAACACCCATTAGACACCGGTGACAATTCTGCTGAAGAATTAAAACATTGGTTTTCACGTCAAATAGAATATGTCCTCTATTGTAACAGTTTTTTTAAGTTGTTGTTGTAGGTGAATCAGTTAGTGGAAGCAGCATTTTATTTGTATTTTTTTTGTGTGCAGAATTTTGCGAGCTGACATTATCTGAAAAATAAATATGAACAAATAAATTGCCCGTGGGTCTTTGTGTACCTCAGTTACTAAACATTTTCCCTTTCCTACAGCTAAATTGCTCCAGATGGTGAAAACATATACTAATTTCCATACGGGGCCACAAGGTCCAATCTACTTGTAAAGATTTTAAAAACTGTGTGTTTGTGTGTGTGTGTGTTGTGTGTGTGTGTGTGAGGGGGGGTGTTCTCTGTACATATCAGTGAATTATGCATAATACAGTCTGTACAGTTGTCCATTTGTGCAAAAACATTAGCATACATGCTCTAAAAAACAGAATTTGGTAGTGCAAGGGGACGCTAATCTCCTCATGGACAGTGAGCATATAATTCTTAACTAGAGCAGCATATCCCATCATATCCTCCTACATAAAATACAAACAAACATGCAGTCCAGTAATCTCTCTTCCAGCCTTTGCTATGAGCAGGACAGCCCCTTATGTTTGGTGTAACAACCTATATTTATGACAGCGTAGTTGCACAGCACGATGAGGGACCAATGAGAAAACACCAGCGACTCGCTTTCATTTCCCCCGTGCAGTGCAACACTGCACCAGCACCAGCCATTTCTTCTTTCTAAATCCTAATCCCGTGGAAATTGCGCCTGGGATTATGCACAAAAGGCCCATTTTGGACATGGATTTACATGTTTGGATTAGTAAAGCCATGTAATGAAGGCACGTGTTTTGTGTATCCGTCCCGTTATTGTGTGTCACACATTAAAACCACGTCATTTAGGCGCAGCGCTGTACCGCAGCGCCAGCAATGTACATCCCGGCGTTTACCAAGCAGACGCAGTGGGGGCTGAGGAGGACGCTATGTTAAGATATTCCACAAGGACTCAACAACCGCTCCTTTAAAACAAACGGCCAAACTACGCGATCGATTGTGAATCACAGAAGAGGCCTTCCGTGTTCTCAGCACAGCAGTCTCTGTTCCACCGCCTCCTCTGCCTCCTCCTCCTCCTCCTCCCAATCCCATCATTGTGCTTCAAGCCAGCCGATCATTGTCTAGCAACACACATCATACATTATGTATTTACGCACACATTTGCGTATCTAATAGGAGCCGTATCGTTTCAGATTTAGGCATCTTATGGAACGCCCCAAGGCGCCTCATGCTGATTCTTAATCCCCCGATCTGGGGGGTGTCAAATCACCCCTGGGAGGTGAATGAAAGGAACTAAATCTCTCTCTCTCTATCGCTCAATCTCACCCTCTCTCTATCCATTCGCCGCCCCCCCTCTCTCTTTCTCTCCATCTCTGACTTTCTTACCTCTCTCTCTCCCTCTCTATCTCCCTCTCTCTCTGTCTCTTTCTTTCCCTCTCTCTCTGCCCCTCTCTCTCTCTCTCTGCCTGTTGCTCTCTCTCTCTCTCTCTCTCTCTCTCCCCATCCCTCCTATCTCCCCCTCTCTCTCTCTCTCTCTTCCCCTCGTGCTGTATTTATCCGTCATTTGCTCCCTCTCCGTATTTGCAGACAACATTAGCACTGTGTCTCTGAACCTTATCCTGTCTTATTTTAATCAAATATTTTTAGTCTGGGTCAGAAGGCTAAACTATCTCTAGACATACAGTAACTACAGTTTCGAACAGCATTTTGACTCAGTATTATCATTTCCCACATGGAACACCCTGCAGCCTACAGCTTAAACTTGTAATTGTCTTTCATGTGTATTTTTTGTACCATATGTCTTCAGCTAAAACTTATGCTGGGTTTCCTCTTGTTTTTTGGGAGTTGTATTGGAACAGTAATCGTGGAATAGGAATTCTGGAACAGCATTTCTCTGGTGTTTGTGTGTGTGTGTGTGTGTGTGTGTGTGTGTGTGTGTGTAGTAGTGTGTGTTCTTAACACAACACGTGTGTGTGTGTTTGTGTGTGTGTGTGTGTGTTTGTGTGTGTGTGTGTGTGTGTGTTTGTGTGTGTGTGTGTTGTCCATAGAGACACACGCCCACACAAAGAAGCACAGATGACTACGTCTGTGCCATGGCAATTGCCAAATGTGTGTGTGTGCATGTGTATGCTTGTCTGTTTGTGTTTCAAAACCTGCATTTTACAAAAGATAAACCACACAAAGACATACTATTTGGATAATACATACGCTTTTAGCATTAGCACAAAGATGTTTGGTGTAATTTGCGCGTCAGAGGCTAAAAGCCCTAGCATAATGACGCAGCACGGGAATGACTGTGATCTACCAGCAGTGCGGCGACATTGGCACTCATTAATGTTTGATAGGCCTGCGCTCTCCGGACGAACACACACACACATACACACACACACTCGTGGGGGTTCGCACACGTGGCAAGCATGGCTAAAGCACAGCTGCTCACATTTGGTTATTAATACAGAATGGCCGTTGTAATTGTACTTTTTTTTTGCGTAGTTTCTTTTTATTTGGGAGTCCATTAGCGGAGTGGCCGATTGCCAGCTCTGGTCTCCTGTCATCGGCATCCTCCTGGCCACATACACACATATTAGGCTCCCATGAAGGCTTCCTCCTAGTGGTGAAGAAAAGAGGGATTAAATTGGACTTTGTTTTTATTTCAATGAAAAATAAATAAATAAATAAAAGATTATTATACATGAATCATGAAATGGTGTACATTTAAATACATTACATAGTGGTTGCATAGCCTAACTTTTCCCTGTGTGCTTATATTTGTTTGTAAAACGACTATATATTCAACATGGTCCCTAATCAATGAGAGTGGATAGTTCTGCTGTTTGCACTAATAGTGCTTTGTCCTTATATTATTATGTGGACGTTTTTACTGTTGACAATCTTGAATAATATAACACCACAGAATATCCCTCTAATGTTGTTGAGTTGGTCCATTTCACCACCTGAGCCCCTCTCTGCTTCAGAATGCAACTCAGTACCATGAGGTGGCTTGTGTGGAAAATTTTGTTTGCCATGCATAGCTCCTCCGTGTGTGAATCAGCACGGAGGTCAGCATAAAGCCAAACTAACAAGCGTCATAACAAAGAAAGGGAATACAACAAGGAAAAGAAAGAGGAGAGAAAAGCGAAAAAAGCATCATAGGAGAACCAACCCAATTAACACGTGGCGCGTTTTAGCTTGTTTAGTTTAGTTTTTATTGTTTCTTTTATGTTATGAACTGCATTATTTGCCTGCTTCTTGGTCATATCATAACCATTAGCTGTGCAAGACCTTCTTTCCCCTGGAAACGATCAATGCATCTCGTGCCATAATGTTTCCAACCAAAGCAGGTGCTTACTCCATCAGGGCGTACGCTCTTCTCTCAGAGTAAACGGTGTATCTCGCCATCCATTTAGAAGGTCAATAGACCAGCGTACTGATGAAACGACACGACTGGCCTTTAGTCCTCAGATTGATTTGAAAGCTGTGGGACAAAGAAAGAGAAAGAGACAGAGAGGAGAATGGGGGGCGGGGGATGGAAATTGAGACACAGTGAGAAACATAAACTGAGAGGAATGTGTGGACATTGTTTGCTCCACCCCATTCTTTTCTTTACACAGCTTGTGTACCTTAGCTCTTCAAAGAGATTGGTCTGTGGGCTCCTTTAACATGGCGAAAGTTAAGCTCCCTCCTCCACCTTCTGCAGCAGGTGAAGAGGTTGGAGAAGGCAGAGGGTTGAGGGTTTAAGAATGACGGTAAAGTCATCTTTTAGCCCGTTGCAATGCTGAAACACAATATCAATTTCCCCAGACGTGTGGTGCAGTCAACAGAAGACAAAATACCGTGGCCAGACTTTCGGTCAACAAAAAAACCCAATGAATTACATAGAAGCATTGCACGCTATTACCACTGAGACTAATTTCATTTTTGATTGGCTTTCCTTGCTAATCCATAGTTTATCTTAATACTCACCAATTTGAGAATTAAAGATGCATTGCGCTTCTATTAATGTTGTTATTATGCAGCGTCCTTCTGGCCATATCTGCTTCAAAACTATGATAAAAAGTAGACTGACGAGAATCATTTTGTTTTTCACCATCATTTGCAATGATGATCTTATTCTTATGCATCCACCGGAATAAATGAACTGACAGTCGCTGGCTGTGTTATGGCTCTGTGGCAAGATGCAGTCAAATGAACACCTAGCATCCCCCAAATGTGTTTGAGAGATTGATATAATTAGAACATTTCAATTAGAAACAGAATTAGTCAGCAGAATATGTACACAGAAAGCAATATTTTGAATGAAGCGATTAATGATGATGACCTTTTACACTGGTTTCTCGATATAATGTGGCCATTAATTACTGATAAATATTAACATAATAACAGCTCAACATGGCAACAAAATAATAACACTTACAAAACAATAGCACTTGCACAAAACCTCTTGCACACATGCCTTGACATCCAAACACACACATGCACTCACACGCACTCACTCACTCACACACCAGCACACACACACACCAGCACACCAGCACACCAGCACAGGCCGACCAGTGGAGGAACATGGGAGCATCCTCACTCCTGTGAGACGTGTGCTACATAATTGATGCGCTGCTGTTCCTGTGTTACTAATGGCTCGGCGACGCTCTCTACTAGGAGGGAGGATGCTACCTGTATGGAGATGTTATGACAGCTCCCTCCCTCTCACGACGACAAAGACCACTCACTATTTCTGTCAAATGTAACAAAACACTGCTTTGTCTCTCCTTCCCCGGGTACAGGAAAATAGAAAGGAGAATATTCCTCCTCCCCCGCCCGATGTATTTTTTACTCTGGTTCATAAAAAATGTGGTAACATGTCAGTTGAGACAGGGAGGCAGGACACGACCATGGCGTTCGACTCCCAGGCTGTGTCTGGATTCACCGGAAGTCGCTTTGGAGTGTCTGCTAAATTACCTCATAGTAAATAGTGGGTAGCAGCCAACGACATGGTTATGAATCATTGGTATTTTAAATGACTACATGGAAGTGGAAAATCCAATCAAACTGTGATCAGGCATTAACAAAAAACCTCGACAATCCTTGACTGAGTCACCACAAATAATCACTGAAACCAAACCAGTCACTTTAAGAGATGCTTTCCTTCAATAATCAAAGGATAATGAACCCTTTGGATAGAAAAGATCTCAGAGGGTATATTAGGACGACCTTATCAGCATGATGAGAGTGGTACAATTATAGCGCTTGTGATTATGTCCAAGATGTTCATCTAAAAGCAGATATGGAGGTGGAAAATAAATTCCTGCTTTTTTTTCTTTTTACAATTATTAATATTATATTCTAAATGCTATGTAGTATTGTCTTCATGCTGTGTAGTTGTTCAACACACACTGCTCTGGTAAGATAAAATGGTGGTTGTGCAGAAATGTGTGTAAAATGTCACATGGATCACAGTGAAGAAGTTGAGGGGGTATGACCACTGGGTTTCAAG